>CABFOW010000244.1:1904-29012 GCA_902141385.1 Timema californicum
TTTTTTTTTTTTTTTAACAAAGCCATCATCCCTTATAGCGGGTCCCTTCATTGTGTTGTGTTCCCAGGATGTCGGCGATAAGAAGCGATGTTTCCAGTATGCGTCAGCGACCCGCTTTGTGGAGTGCGAAGAGAGCTTCGTGTACTATCCGAGCAACGATTACATAGCCACAGGGAACGAAAAACTGAGGAAGGCCAGCGGCAACTTTTCCTCGAGCTCGTCTTCCAGTAGCAGTTCTTCTTCCTCCTCCTCCAGCTCATCTTCCAGCTACTACCACGAGGCTGTGCAGATCAAGCCGCAAAAAGTGTCGCTCAAGCTCAGGATAAGTGAGTACACTTGTTTTCTCTAATGGGGGGCGTTCGAGTATCATGTGAGCACCTTGGTGGTTAGGGAGGAGGGGCTAGCTTTGTTTACAAGGTGGAGGGGGGGCTCAGAACAATGATTTCGTAAGACATTGAGGGACGGGCAAGAATGGTGCAGTAACCCAGCCACCCCAAATGGAAGTGTCGAGACGTGGATTCAGGGATCTTGATCATCAGATTAAATTTTTTTTTATAAATTTTTAAATACAATGTAAAAAAAAAAGTCAATAGAAGTGTTTACTGTGAACTATTTCACACCATTAATCTACACCTCAACACTAATAATTACCAACAGCTTATAAATTTCATAAAAAATAACAATTATTTCTGTGAACAAATTATTAAAAAAAGTCTACAAATATGATGTAAGAAAGAGGCGGGTGGGGGTCGGCATTTCCTTATTTTTGTTTACAAAAATGTTGGGGAGTGTCAAAATTGCCAAAAATGTGCTTACATAATACTTAACCCCCCCGCCCCCAAGTTATTTGTTACAGTTATCAAGTGATGTGATAAGACTAAAAACAATTGAGTATTGGACTGTTTACAAGATGAACTAAATGTAGCTACCTAGTCTGTTTTGAGACTGGCCGACACTGAAGGCCTACCTTGTGGGTTGGTGGGTTAGAGTAGGAATAAATATGGAACAAGGGTTTAATTCAGCGGCACCTCTCAAACTCTCGCAGTTTTTTTATTAATAGAGGCTGCTTTAACTTAACTAATGCCGACTTGTACCCCGCAAATCTAAAATCATTGCTCCCTTCCAACTCCCAAAAACAGCAGGAAACTCTCAAAAATGGCGGTAAACATTTTACTATAGATATATATGAATTGTGTGTATGTATGCATATATATATGTGTGTGTATATATATATATATACACACACACATACACAATTCAGAGTCTGAACAAAAGTAGAGGTATAAACATAAAGAACTAGGGGTATATGAATCTTCAATTACATCAAATTTGCTTTAAACTTGATTCAAAAGTAAAATTTCAGATTTGTCAATTACAAAAGCTATGCCAAAAAATTATTGACAGTTATAATTAACAATTAATGGTCATTTATTGCCATTCTGAGTTGTTGATACATTACAAATTAATATTAATTCAATATGAAAAGAAAATTGAAGTAATTGAATTGCAAGTTGGGATCATAACTCGAATTATCAGATTAGAACAAAATATAGCAAACAATTATGCAAAGAAACATTTTATTTATGATTTATGTGCATACAGTTATAAAAATAAGTATAATATCATATTTTTCAGGTCTAAAACAACTAACAAAAACATTCAAACATCAATTTGGCTTAGAGAGTATTTCTTATACGATATTATTCAATTCGACTTCACTCACCTCTTAATGTTACTACAGTACTGGATTACCAAGCTCCACGAACTGATTGTGTAGACCACATTGCGTACTACCTCATAGACTTGTCCAAGTGTATATTTGTCGATATGTATGCTTTAGACGAGGAGTACAGGATGTTCATCGACTATGCCCAAGCGGAGGACTACCCTGTGGACTTGTACTACCTCATGGACCTGTCCAAGTCTATGGAGGACGACAAAGACAAGCTGTCCTACCTCGGTGATCTGCTGGCCGAGAGCATGAGGCGTATCACCAACAACTTCCGCCTTGGCTTCGGCAGCTTCGTAGACAAGGTGGTCATGCCTTATGTCAGCACTGTGCCCAAGAAGTGAGTAGGGATGTCTCTTTCAAAAATTGTATTCAGCAAAAAAAAAAAAANGAGGTTACTAAAATAAGATTTTGTTAGATAAAAAGTTGGATTTAGCTATTAAAAGTCTGTTGATAAAAAGATATGTTTCGGCTTAAAATCGTAAAAAAATAATCTACTTAATCTTAGGTGGTAACTTATATAGAGATATAAAAATAACGGCATGGTTTCAAATTCTTAAATTTTAAATATCTGCCTTTGGTGATAATTTGACTATTCTAACGGCCATATTTGACTTCTTTTTTTGTGGAGGGAAAGATATTTTATAGGATAAGAACTTTGATTGGTTCCAGAAATATTAATAAAAAAAATTGCAACTGTCAAGTAAGAACAATTGAACATGAAAAAAGAGGTTGCTACTCAATAAAAGTATTTGTATATAAATATAATTAATTATGATCAAAATCTATATAATTGGCCATTACTCGCATTAAAAAATAATTTGATATTCATTTTAATAAGCTAATAAAAGTTTATAAAATGCCTAAAAATACATCTCAAGAATTTTTGGTGTATCCAATAATGAT
This sequence comes from Timema californicum, assembly GCA_902141385.1. Lineage (NCBI taxonomy): Eukaryota > Metazoa > Arthropoda > Insecta > Phasmatodea > Timematidae > Timema > Timema californicum. Next base: position 4,540 of record CABFOW010000244.1, read on the forward strand.
TTATTTTGCATTTTCCCGTTCCATTGTATATATATTTATAGTTTTACTATACAATGTTGGTTAACCAATCGAGGACTGTTCCAAATTGTGGGCCTGAAACAAGTCCACTATTTCACGAGCAAGATGTCAAGTGTGTCTTTGAAATATTGATGTGTTTGTGAATGTGTGGTAATGATTTTACTTGGGATTTATTTTTATACAATTCTTACCATATTTATTTGATGGCATTATAACTTGTTAAGTGCACTTTATTTCATACATATTTTCTTATACATAGTCATTATCATCATCATGAATTTTTTCAGCCTGTGGCCAGGTCAACTTAATAAAATGCCTCCATCGCTTTCTGTCCTTCCACCATTCTTATCCTCTCACTTGCACACTTGCTGAAACCTGCGCCTCACATCTCTTTCTTAGTCTCCCTTGCAATATTTGTCCTACCTAATTTATCTCCATTATTCTTTGGTATTCTTTCATTACACTCCTATACCAACTCACTCTTGCTTCCTCTACTATCGCATGTACTCCCTGACCCCAACTATTTCCCCGGATGACTTCATTCCTAATCTTGTTTCTTTTCATGACAGCTGGCAATATTTTTTTTCTTCAAAATGTCCATAAAAGTATAAAGACTACTAAGAAAACTGATACAGTTTTTAAAATATCAGTCGTTTTCAACATTATTGTTAAATTCACTTTCCTTTTTTTTTCTTTTTTTTTTCCTATACATTCTCTGTAGACTAGAAACTCCGTGTGAAGGCTGTGTTGCTCCATACGGGTTCCGCAACCACATGCGTTTGAATGAAGCTGAGAAGAACTTCTCCGTAAGTTGAGCTGACCTCTGCGACCTATTTCATTCCAGCGCAGTTACGTTTGTTTTGTTTGTCATGTTATTGTTTGGTTCTGGTGCAAATCTTAATGTGTTGCCTTGTATTTTTTTTTCCCCTTTACAGCTAACTCTATTGCCATGAAATGCATATTGTATTTTGCTGTATTGCTGCAAAGACAAATTTCCTTTGTGAATGTCACAATGATGTTTATATTTTGTTGGTAATGGAAACAATTGGTTAGCTTTCAAATTCTTTTATGCATCGCTGCAAGCTAAACTCTATCATATACTATTTTATTTTCACAGGAAATTCATTATCTGAAAACTGGAAACTCATGTTACCACTATAGAGGGGAAAAAAGATATTACAATAATTATTGATTGCATTTAATGTATTTATATTCTTGGTCAGTTTAGTTGTAAATGTAAAGAGAAATTATACATTAATCCAAAAGGAAGTATTATTGGAAGTGTTTTATAACTTTTTATATGAAATTCAATTTTAATTAATCAAATAATACATATTTTTAGAATGACGAATTTTAGGAACATTCAATAAATATTGGTGGTCAAAAGTGGGCTTCCTATCAAAATCATTGTTTATATTTTGTCTTCTTAAGGTAGAAAGAAAAAGAACACAACTTTTTTTTGCCAAAATAAATAAAAACTATAGATTTAAAAACAACAACTTAGAATTCAATATTTCCTAAAACCTCAAGGAAGATGCCATCCCTTGGTAAGTTTATATGCAAGGAAACTTATCTTTTTGTTATGCACAAAAAGGTTTTTATATCATAACTGAGGGAAAAGCATATTGTGAATGAATGTGTAGAGCTGAGTTGTATTTGACCTTGTAATTTCTCTACACTTGATTTCATTTTGTTTCCATGCAAATGTATAAGCTCGATTCTTGCTTCTTTCTTTCAAAACTCTTCCATATTTGTGATGTGTCACCAATAATGTGAACCATATAAATATGAGCCTGCTCGCATAGTGCTGCTTATGCGCAAATTATATTTCTGCAATGCATAGAAGTTTTAACTATGTTTATATTATATTTGTATTCTTGATGAATTTATTTATCATTTTTATAGGGTGATAATTTAAAGTATTCTTTCAGTATTTTGTGTCTATGGAAATTAAATTAAGAGGGATTTGCAAAGTTTCAAAAAAATTTGATTTCTCTTTGAATATTTGTTCACTTAAACTTCGATTCGAAAGTAAGATTCTAAATTTGAAAAATTACTAAGCTTCGCCAAAAAGATATTTAAAGCTAAAATATACATTTTTAACAAAAAAAAAATTCATTTTCTTCTGTTATTTCTATCACAAATTAACATTTTGCATAAAAAGATCTAAAATAATTAGATTATTATTATTAGCACCGCGTATTATTACCCGTTTGGGTTGTAGGCACTTTCGCTAATGTGTAATGGTAGGATGATTGTGGGATAAAATGGAGGACCTACAGTTTAACATGGAATCCGAACCACGGTGGAGGCCTGGCATTCCACACGTTCACAAGCTGTGATTAATACACATCTTGTCAGATGTGAAGGAAGGGTTTGACAATCAGATAAATCTGTGTCGAGACCGAGGATTGAACCCTGGACCTCCAGCATAGAAGTCTGACACCTTACCCCCTAGACCACTAGGTCACCCAATAGTTAAATTACATTTTGTGATGGCTTGATTTATCATTTTAAGATTAAATATATTAATTATATTTGAAATAAAGCATTTTATAGATTATATTTACTACATAAATATACATAGTTATGCAAAGTATAATATTTGTATCATCCATTAAACTTTTTTTTAAATAGTCAAACTTTTATTCGGCTTTGGGAATATCTTATATTATTCTATTTGACTTTGCTTTGAATTGAAAAAGTTTACTTCACACACCCCTAGAAATTTATATTCATTTTATTTTATTTCTTATAAAATTAATTTTGACCCTGAAACTTTCCAGACCAGTAATTCTTGTGGTTTAATTCGTTTTACTGTGTATACAAGATTTATTTTATAATTCGTTAAAATCCTGACATTGTGTACTGGGGGTGCTAAGTCCTAAATTTTTCCCCACTACCCCCCTCCACACAAATGCGGCTACATAATGTCTTACATGCAATGCTCAGGTAGTATGATGGGATGGGGGGAAAAAATCAGCATCTTGTACTTTCATTATAATTTATCTCTTAAGAAAAATCTCTTTGCTTTTTTAATACGTATTTAGAAGAAGGTACAGAAAAGATTAATAGAAACATATAAAAAGGAACACGCACAATATGGCTTTTATAATGAAAAGAAGACATCCCTTTACACTGCTACCAATGGCTGCCTCTTGAAGAAAATTGGTCGTTAACCCCCATTCCCCTGACATAGGTTTCCTTCTCTAAGAACTCAGTCAGAGGGAGTGGGAAACGTGCAACATAACTTCCTAAAAAGGGCGGCGGGGGGGAGGGGGGGGCGAGAGAAAAAGAAATTGGTAAAGAATGATAGGAACATGTAAAAGGACTAACACAACAGTTGCGTCTTTTACACTCCCTCCTGATGAGTTCCAATAGAATGAAACCTAGGTCGGGGGATTGGGCGGTAATGGTCAATTTTCTTTAAGAGGCAGTTGTCAGCTCTTTGTCCAGTGGCAGCAATGTAAAGTGTGAACTTTGTTCCTTTCATTGTCAAAGCCATATTGTGTTCGTTCCTTTTATCTGTTTTCTATCCACCTTTCCTGTACCTTATTCCAAATATGTATGACATTAGAATTTATAGTAGTTTCAATTTCTGATATATCTTGAATTATTGCTTCTTTTTCTCTAGTAGTCTCTTTTTTTATTTATTTTTTTCTATGAACAAATTTTATTAGAACTATTTCACAAACATATTGCATTTATATTGTGCCTCTCTCTCTCTTTTTTTTAAATATAAATTTGGAATAAAATACTTGTATGTCTATGCTTCAAAAGTTTGATATATGAACGTTTCTATAAATATTTCTTAATAGACCTTGGTTTATTTAATATTAATTGTACATTATCTTTGATTTATGCCGTATTTAAATTTTCCTTAGTAGCTATATTTCTGTTAATATTTTGAATGTTTTCATTGGAGCAGGGCTGAAGAGTATGAACCTCTCCATGAAGCGACAGCATGGTATGCTTTTGTTCCAAGTAGTCTCAGCATGCGGCCTAGATTCTTTTAGAGGATCGACCGAATCGCAAGCTGCGTTTATGAACCCTTGTCATGTGCCAATGATTTTTTTTTCAGCAGCCAAGCAACTATTAGTTTGTTATTTAAAGACTTCCTTGCTAACCTAGCAAACCCTTCACTTGGGTTGCTCGACACAAGACTCATTATTTTGTTTCTCTGCAGTCTCATCGAACCGTGTCCGAGTTGCGCGGCGCCGTACGGATTTCAAAATGTCATGTCCCTTAGGCAAGACACCAGTAGGTTTGCTGTAAGTCCCCTTATCATTCCATCTGAGTGTGTGCACTTTTTAACCTCATAACTGTTAGTAAAAGTTTTGGTCTGCAAGTAATAGTTGGGAAATGGTACTTCAAAAGGTAGTCTAGATTCTTTGGATTTTTTTTTTACTAATATTGTTAATAATTACTGTGCTTTATTAATAAAAGGGTTGGTTAAATATCCTTGTACCATGATTCGTTCAGTAGGTAATTGACCTGTTATTAGGTTCCTCTGCATTGACTGAAAATCTCATCACCGAGTTTCGGATTTTCCTTTTTTTTAAAGTATTATTATTATTATTTTGCAAGCTGTAAATAAATGGTCTAGGATTAAGTTGCTGTGTTGTAAATAGGTCAGAATAGGTTCTTATTTTAATTTTTACACCCATTCAATTCGTGAATAAATTTTATAGAAATTATTCTATTGGCTGGAATATAGTTTGACGTTTTTCTCCTAAAAAATGTCCTCTCGAAAACTGTACTCATATTATATGCACAGCCCATTTACTTTTTATTTTTCATGTAGAACACCTTCAAAATTTTAAGGTCGTATTATGTATGTGATTATACTATATTCAGGCAAGTATGATAGTTTAATTAAATGTACTAATGCTAAACAATGTGAAGTATTATGAGTAGTTAGATTAATTAGATAGAAATATCTGGTGGTTTTTATACTTTTACGCCGCTAGACTGGTAATCCATTCAGATTTTCTTTTAACTATATAGTTAAACACCTAAGCTCAGTCGGTAGCGTGTCTGTCTACTGAACTAAGCATCCTGGGTTTGATTCTCAGCATGGCCGAAAAATGTATCATTGGTGAAATCAGTGATGAATTAACTGCCAGTGTCTGGATGTCGTGTTTGTTTTAGAATTAAGTTCATTTATAAGTTGTTATTTTGGTCATAATGTGTTTTTATTGAAACTTTTATTAAATAACTTTTTTTTACAATTCAAATTTTCCTCTAACAGAGCCTTCCCAGGATATTATTTTTAAGAAATACCCCATTATTGTATTGTATTGGTGCTGAAATTATAATATATTTAGTATCCAGATCGTACATTTTGCAATACTAGTCTAACCACTACCACTAGTGTGTCATAATAGCTCCCTAGAACAATAACACTCATAACATTTAAAAAAAACCTCAAATCTGAATATATTTGTTTTAATTATTGAATCTACTTAATGTTTCGAAGATTCAAAGAGTTCAACATCTCTAGTAAATAAAATATTAATATTCACTTGATTTAAAACAATATTTTACATTTGTTATTTTTGGTGTACCAGTGGCCCCTTATTCAGTACAAAATACTTAAACACCAAATGAACTCTGTTTTATAGTTTATTCTATTGGAAAGAGGGCCTTCCTTTCAATTTCTATAAATTGAGCAGTTTGTTATCTATTTATTTATTTGTAATGGTCTACCGATACCACTCCTATTTTTGTGTGTCCAAACCGTTACGATTCCCACCCTCGGAAATTATTTCAAATTCATTGTGGCTACAAGCAAGGAAAACCTAGAAAAGTTAGGGATTTTCTTATAAAATTTTATTTCAGTGAATTGTCAGGGAATTTAAATCATAATATGGATAAATCAGTGAATTTAAATAATTGTTTAAAAAAATATTAATTTTGAACCTAAACATTAAAACTAAAGTGATTTGATTTGGTTTCTCTTGTAGTTAACAAACTGCACTTGTTCCGCCAACATGAGATGGTTACACAGACTGTTCTTATGCCACATTTACACAGTGGCACAAATAATACATAAAACATTTCATACTTTAAAAATAACTCATAAAAATGTTCATGTTTAGTAGCTGTTAGCATTTTTATCAATACATGAAAATATATTAAATGGAATAATTGTCATTCTTAGAGGAAAACCGGAAAAGGTTTAACCACAGCAGTAGAAATTGAAAAAGAATTTCTGGAAAAAGTCATGACTTTTATAAAATGTTTTGTAGCTGCCTTGAAGTTGTGATTTTTTAATACCGATGCTGCATCGCATGATGATTGACTTACATAACCTGCCTTGCATTTTTTATTGTTTACTATTTTATAACTTTAGCATGAAAACTAGCGGTAAATTTGCTTTCCAGTTCCTAAAACTATCTTTGTGTTGCTGTGTTGCATGATAGTTTTTGACATGCATGTTTCTTAGGTCCGAGTGTAGCTCCGTTCGGAATATTTGTGTGACTTTTGGAAATGTTCTTTCATGTTGTTTCATGTTTCTCTACTTCTATTTCTTATTTTCACTTTTCTAAACATTAACATGTGCACCAGAATGCTAATATATAAATTAATGTTGTGTTTTTTGTTTTTAACAAAAAAAAAAGTTCGGTGTTTATTCTTAAAAATGCTTTTAGACATTAGATATTTAGATATTGGCTGAATATTTTGATAAAATTGTATTTACAAAACTATAAGATAATTCTTTTTCGACCCTCAAAATCTTCCCCATCTTTTTTTGCTTCTCGTTTATATAAAATAATTCTTTATTTGATTTTTAAATAATTCATTTTGTTGTGAATTAGTTGCACTGTATTTTTATTAGGTATAAACTGTTGAGGCTGTTATAAAGTAATGTCAGAAAACTTCAAATTACATGGAAGATATATTTCAGAGAAGTGTTTCTCTACTTTTGATTTTAAAAAATAATAATTTAAAATCATAGTTTGTATTCAATTCTAATTTACCCGCTTAGGTGGCCTCATGGTCTAACACGTTTTTCTCATATTAGATTAGACTGCTAAAGAATGGAATTTTGGGTTCAGTCCCGGTTGACTGCATTGAGGGAGGTTTTTCCTCTGTGCAAATGCTGGTGCACTTTCTTTAATTCAAACCTTCCTAATCCCTAACACACAGTGTAATTAGTACATAGATGTATAACTCACAAACCGGTAGAAAGACATACTTAAAATAATAATTCTAAGTTTATTTTTTAATTAGTTTTAAAGTTTTGCAGATCAAATGTTTATGGCTAATTTATCAATACTATTAAGTATACTAGTTTTATGGGTAATTAATTAATTAATTCAGACTATTTTGTTCAAAATAAGGACTTAAATGGACCCTCTGTTGTCAGGGATAATTTGTTATTCTAAGTATAGAGCAGTGGCCATACTTGATTGTAATAAAACAAAGATTAAATATTACTTCCTCATTTCATACAGGGGCTTAGGAATGTTTTTTGTTTTGTGCGGGAGGGGGGGGGGAGGGTCGGCTCATAATGCGCTTTTGGCAACCCCCTCTCAGTATTAAAGTTGGCCTGTGCCGGGGGCATACTAGGTGGATTTGGGGAGGGGTGGGAATAGAAGTGTTGATCCCCTCACCACCACTTAAGTTTATTATAAATGTACTTTTGTGTTTCTCTCTAATGCCTTGGCTAGTAAGCTAATTTGAGACCTAGCACAGTACTATTTTTTACAAACTTTAAATTGTGTCAAGAGGGATTCAACATCAAAAGATATTCCTTGCCGGTTGTGGTTTTTCGATCGTGGACTCCCAATGGTAGAAAATAGCCCACAGAACTTTGGTCCTCTTTATAATCTAGCGTACACTGCTATCAGTGCTGCTCCTAACACATGTTCAAGGCAAGTTGATAAATAGCAACTTTAGTAAAAACTAACAAATCAGTAGAGGATTCCTTGCAGGCACTTATGACCAAATCTCGATTTTTATGGGGAAGGGGGACTAGCAATCCCCAATGCCCCCCGCTCTCCTCTTCTTAAACCTCTCATAATAGGTATAGTCCATAAAACAGCTGGCCAGGATGAATAATTATCAGTGAAGCATATTTGATATATCGGTAACTATTAACTAATTATTTACTCTCATATTTATCCGATTGCCGAACCCTTCCTTCACCTCTGACAAGACAACTTGTGAATGTGGGGAATGCCAGGCCTCCACCGTGGTTCGGATCCCACGTTAAACTGTAGGTCCTCCATTTCATCTCACAATCACCCTACCATTACACATTAGCGTAAGGGCGTATAACCCGAACGGGTAGTAAGACGCGGTGCTAATAATAATAATATTTACTCTCTGCATGGTCTAAGGTGTCACACTCGTAATAGACTATGCCGCCGGTGAAAGAGAAATATTGGTTCGATTCTTGGTCAGGCACACTAAGGGTTGTTTTTTCCAAAATTGTTTTCTCCCCCATCACCCACATGCAAATGTGGGTACACTTCCTTTATAATGAAATCTTCCTCTTTCCTAACTCGTGTATGTAATTGATACATATACATACGACCTGAACAGATAGTGGGACATGGGGCTTAAAAAAAGATGTTTATTTTATTGAACTATAATTACTTTAGAAATGATAACACTATTATAGTTAAAACTCTTCATATACATTGCTGTCCCTGTCCCTGTCACGAGCCAGTCTCATGGCTGCAACTTAATCATGTAATTCTCTCAGGATGAAGTGCGGAATGCCAAAGTATCTGGTAACCTAGACGCCCCTGAAGGGGGCTTTGATGCAATCATGCAAGCGGTGGTGTGCCGAGATGAGATAGGTTGGAGAGAGAAGGCTCGGAGGTTGCTCGTCTTCTCGACAGACGCAGGTTTCCATTACGCCGGTGACGGGAAGGTAAGTCTCAGAATTAGGCCTAGTGCAAAGTTGTATTTGTATAAAGTGGTAATTATTTTGTTGCTAGTACACAGATAATTTATTATACATCACCCACTTTAGTGGCCGAATGTCTAAGGTGTCACTCTTGTGTTAGACTGGCCTTCTGTTGATAAGGAGATAAGAGTTTGAATCCTGGTTGATTCTACCGAGGGTTTCCCACTCTCCTTTTATCCCGTTAGAGTAATTATCATATATAGGTATAACTTAACCAGGTAGCAAGACACACTAATAAAAAATAAATATAACTCTCTTAAAGTTAATCTATAAACCACGTTGTTTTTTTTACCTATTTCACCCTCTCTCCTTTTCCCCTTCAGCTCATATAATACCGTGTAGACATTTAGTCTCATGAACCTTTGTTTCTTAACTTCAAATCAAGAGTGAATGTCATTATTTCATAGGGGAGGTTTTGAGACTCTAAAAGAGGGACTCACATTTGATAATAGTTAGAATCAGAAGTTATCTATCTATCAGTGTGTTTACTAACCGTGAGCACATGTACAGTCACATAATTTATTCGACATTAGAAACTATAAGATCTGTGTTAACATAAAACTGTGATACACCCACCAACCCCCATTCTCCACACCTTAACAGTAATGGTTTTCCGTAGCTGGGTGGCATCGTGAAGCCCAACGACGGTAAGTGCCACTTGGACCTTTCCGGAAACTACACTCATTCGACCTTGCAAGACTACCCGTCAATCTCGCAGATCAACCAGAAAGTCAAAGAGAATGCCATCAATGTGATATTCGCGGTGACTGCAGGGCAGATTAGCATCTACAACAGTTTGCAGAAGAATGTTGAAGGCTCGTCGTCTGGGCAGCTGTCCGACGACTCGTCGAATGTGGTGGAACTTGTGCGCGAACAGTACGATGTGAGTTCTGTTTCTTGTTTGCCATTGTGATCAGTTTGATAGCCAAATGAAAATATAAACCCTAACCTACTTTTGAATTCTACTGATTAGACAATATGGGCATGCGAAGCATCAAATATTTGTTCGCTTCGACTTCTTTTCTAAAGTAAGATCCTAGATTTGACAACTACCCATTTAACAAAAAAAAAAAGTTATAAAACACATGTATGTGTGTGTGTTTGCTTTTTCCATGAAAAATTAGTGTTTGCATAAAAAAAACATATAATTAATTTACATTTTGTGATAGTAGCTTAATTACTGTATTATTTTTAGATAAAATATATTAATTATGTTTGAAATAAATCATTTTATAAATTATATTATTCAATACCTAAATTTATATAGTTATGCAAAGTATAATATTTTTACCAGAGACTAATATTTTTTTTTAATATCCAAACTTTTATTTGATTTTGGGAATAGCTCATCATATCCGATTAAACTTTACTTCAAATTGAAAAAGTGGACTTCACACACCCCTGTCTGACAAGGTTTTTGTTAACTGTTTTAGAAAATCACATCGTCGGTGGAGATAAAAGACAATGCTACAAGCCATGTGAAGATCTCGTATTACTCGACATGTGTGAATGGCTCTGTGAAGCAAACCAGCAAGTGTGATGGGCTGAAGGTTGGGACGCAGGTTAGTTCAGTGTCGCGCAATGTGTTTATTAGTGGCGCAACGTGATATCGGCTTTAACTTCCATAGAAAGGGTATTTTAGAAAATAATAACTTTATTTATGGTCAACATTGATAACATTTTACATTATTATTATTTATTATTATATATATGTATTGATATTATTTATGAAAAGTGACAGCTGCATATCACATGATTTGATGTATCATTACATGAAAGTAGATCTAATATATTTTCTAGCTGTTAAATAAGACTCTTTCTATGAAAGGTGGACTGTACCCAAAACTGGAAGTCATACCAAGGGATATAATCTTTCATTTTCGATTGCAATCTTGTACGGTTTATTTTCCTGAAAGTGTCGGGGTCTGTATAATAGCTAATTTTATTTTGTCGCAGGTGCGGTTTGAGGCAGAGATCAAAGTGACGAGCTGTCCCACCGATTCTAAAGACTGGAACCAGATCATCGAGATCTATCCTGTGGGCATCAAGGAGTCCCTCATTGTCGACCTTGAAATGTTGTGCGATTGTCCCTGTGAGAGAAGGGGGCATAGGGTAAGAGTGCCGCAGTCGAATGGCATGATCGACCTTCACTCTTAAAAATCCAAATTATTTGTATACCCTCCCGGGCTCATTTTTTGTGGCTAAATAAATTAATAAAAAGAAACAACCTGCTTGCTGACTTTTATGGTATAAGGTATCATTCATGCCATAAACTAGACAGCCAACGGGAAGACTGGGTAAACAATCTGCCCGGGTTTACTGAAGATGTTTTTTCCTAAATGGTTTTTCACTTTTCACACAAATGCAGGTATACTTCCTTTAAAATTCAAACTTCCTCACCCCTAACACACAAACTTAATTAAGTCATATGCCTGCAACCTGGGTAGACGCGATGATAAAAATCAAGAACCAATACATCCCTTCTCGATTGATACTTAAGTAATGAATTCATGATATTGAAAATCTAAATTTAGTTTCAATATATTAACAACAAACATTGCCGCTAATAAACTCACAAAATATACCTGTATGGTGGCCTAAATTGTCAGTTTGGTTTATCTCTTGACTTGCGGACCTCTTTCATAAGCATATCATTTCATTCTTAATAAGTGTGTTTAATGCCAAACTTGCCATACAAACAAACAAACAAACAAGAAGTGCAAATATAAACATAAAACAGGATGCAATGCAACTCTGCACATGGTAAAACCTTAATTTATTCTGATATATTTTTATTTATTATGTCGATAGTAAAACATTTTGTTTACCTGATTTGTGCAGTTTTATGAAGAAAGGTCGTCTAAATGCTCTTACAACGGCACATTTGCTTGCGGTATGTGCCAATGTGACGACCTGCACTTTGGACGTCGGTGCGAGTGTGGCGCTGAAACCGTGCACAGCATCAAGGACCAAGACAACTCGGGGTGCCGCTCGGACAATGCCACCGTCGACTGCAATAACCGCGGCACTTGTGTTTGCGGGGTGTGCGAGTGTGATATTCGCTCCAACCCTAAGGAGGTAAGACCTCGCTTCTTTTTGTATATACTCATCATTACCAATTGTTTCAAGCCTGAGGCTGGGTCCGTTTAGTAAAATGCCTCCATATTTCTCTTTCCTTCCACCATTCTTCCTCCTCTAATTTCTTCCTGCAGTCCTCTTCTCATTACATCTCTAATTTCACCTTCGCCTTAATCACCCTCTCAAGGTATTTTATGTTCTGTACTTTTCTCAACTCTACTCCATTCAACTTAATAGCCTTACTAGGCCTTATCCTCTTTGTTGTGATTACCATCACTTCATATTTTGCCATGTTAAGGATGTCAAAATTGATCCTTTGTCATACTCAATTCTTACCGAGATTGATAGAATCTAGAATTGATCCTAATATCACGATTTCCTATACTTTGATTCTTAGTCCTCAAATCTCATTGTTATGTTTTAAACATGTTCCTATCCAAATGTTTCATCACTCTTTACTAATTTTCTGTTTCTTTCTTTTTTTTTCTATTTTTTTTTTTACTACGAAGTTGTGTTTGCAAATTTCATAATCTCTCCTGATGAGTTTAGATAAAATGAAACTATAAATGGGCAGCTCAAATCCTATGAACTCTATACTTAAGCCACCTTCACTAACTTTCTCCACACTTCCATAAACTTGCATACGCCCTCTGCTTTAACAACATCCATACACCGAGTCATTACATGCACTTTTTATTCTTAAGACTCATAATGTTTCTCTTTCTCACACATTTGTATACAACATTTAACCATTTCCTACATGACCTACCCCTTTCCTTTCAGCACTCATTCATTACTGACTTTGTTTATACGAGTTTTTCCACATCTATTTCTCTGATATCTCATTCCAATCGCATTCACCTTGATTTTCTTAAAGAACCTCTTTGTACAATGATATCATTTTAAAGTATGAACTGTGTTCTTCTTTTCATTGTAGAGACCACATCATGGGTGTTCCCTTTTATATGTTTCTATCCATCTTCCTCCGAATACATCACATCAGGGGTAAAGGTTTAAATGGTGGCTTGTTTCTCAGGAAGTGACTGGTCAGTATTGTGAGTGTGACAACTTCTCGTGCGACTACTACAACAACCTGCTCTGCGGCGGAGAGAAACACGGCACCTGTGTTTGCGGGAGGTGTGTCTGTCTGCCTGGCTGGACAGGCTCCAACTGCAAGTGTAAAGCCTCCAACGACACTTGCCTCCCACCCAATGGGAAGGAGCTGTGCTCGGGTAACGGCGAGTGTGTGTGCGGGGACTGCATTTGCAGGAACTTTGAAGATGGGCGTTACACGGGCAAGTTCTGCGAGAAGGCCCCGGTGAGTACTGTTTAGTAGACGGTGCAGATCCTGAATCTTCATTTTAACTCCGAATCTTTAATCTCGAATTCAAATCAAAATCTTGTAAAAATGATTAACATAAGAGAAAATAGGAAATAACATATTAATAGAAAATTAAAATAGTAGCTAATTGTTAAATTACTGCTCTAGGACCTTGTCATTAAGTTCATCCTATAATAATTATAATGGGTTATAAACCACCATTAAGCAGTATTAGAGCGCTATAACAAATTTCACCTAAAAATTGAACTTTTTTTTTTCTCCCTCAAATTCTTGAATCTTGAATATCTTTAAGGATTCGAGGACCCATCCCTAATTTAATATCCATTATAAAACAGGTTTTATAAAATATTTCCACTTTAAAATTCGCGTTAAGGAATATTTCATATGTTTGATTCGACTTCGATTTGGATTGAAAATGGGGACTTGGCTTACCTTTAAAGTATTTGTGTGTTAAGGGAAGCATACCCTACAATTGAGTGGTGTAATTTGTGTGTAGTCTACTTCTGGCCGTTGCCTCGAGTTCAAGGATTGTGTTCAGTGTCAGATGTACAAGACTGGCGTATACAATGAGGAAGAATGTGCGGCCAACTGCACTACATTCTCACCTACCCCTGTGGAAGAAGTCCAAGGTACAAAACACTTTTAATTTATGCGCTTTTTTTATATATATTAATAAATCCAAAGGTTTTTAGCTGTGCTAAGAGTTATTTTTTTCCTGTTCTAAATAAACCTTTGAAGAAAACATATAAAAAGGTATTTTATTCATGTTATGAGCTTATTATCTCCAAAACCCTAACCACACATACCTGTACTATATTTAATTGGACGTTTGGACAAAATTTTAATATTTTTGTTTGATATTTAATAATAGTATTTATTGTTAAACTAGGATATTAATCATATTCTTCAGACTCCTTCAATCTTAATTCATTGATAAGAACATGACTGTTTTTTCCTAAAATTTGATTAAATAACAATTAGTAAAAAAATATAGTGCGAAGATAGGTTTATCCTTTAAAAGTTTACCAAAGTTTATTGTTCCTAAAATTGAAATTTGGTAACTTGTGCAGCATTATGCCAATATTACGACCCAATAATGACCAAAGTCAAGTGATTTGGATGCCAAATTCCGTAGTAGTTTCTAAGCTCTGCAGAAGGCACACAAAGCCAGCGAGAGTTTTATTTAGAACTCGTTACATTTGTAGTAGATACCAGTATACACATAATAATTTTGAACACACTCGGGACGCTAGTTTGGATTATAAGTGCTTGTAAAAACTGCACCCCATCTGTTCTGATAAATTTTTTATGTCACTATAGCGGGTTTTTTTTTAATTTATCCGTTATTATTTGTTCTACAGCTGACGAAGAGAAGGATGAGATACTCTGCACGTACTACGACGAAGACGATTGCAGATTTGCATATGTCTACACTTATGACAATGATAAGAAGGTCATTGTGAGGGCACAAAAAGAAAGGGAATGCCCTCCTGAAATTCATATCTTGGGTTAGTTAAAGGAAACCTTACTTTTAATTAGTCTTTAAATATTCTCCATTGGAATCTTAAAAGTTTTTTCGAAGATCATGTTTTGCATGTTAGCTACATTATAATATTTAACAAATTTTATATTTTGATTGGGTTTAATCCATTATTTCACGAATACAAATCTTCATTTTACTTTCAAATCTGAATCTTGAAAAAAATGATGAATCTCAGTGCAAATATAAATGTAATGAAAAAAATATAAATAGTAACTAAATGCCAACATTCTTTCTTAAAATTCATTTGTTTTAACATTTATATATTCAGTTATGTGTTAAATAACTGGTCTGGGTCAGGTTGTTTAGCTTGTCCTATAATTTTGTTGGTTTTGAGCCACTAATAGGCAGTATTAGAACTCTAAAACAAGTTTCAATTGATTTGAATCTCAAATATACTTTAGAATTTGAGATATTTTGTATGTGTAATAGGGGTGTGTGAAGCTTCAAACCCTTGGCTTAGCTTCAAAACAAATATTAGTTTAGACTTCTCTCCGGGAAAAAAATCTGCTTCATCAGTTAAAATATCAACAGCTAAAATACTAAATTTATGTTAATTATTGTCATTCTGAGTCAACGAGTTGAATCACAATACTACGGTAATGGCAGAAAAATATGTTTCCCGTCAACTGTATGATTTAATGTTTGTGTTACTAATAAGAAATCAAATATTTTCAGGTATCGTATTGGGTGTGATCGGGGCCATTGTGCTTATTGGTTTGGCTCTCTTGCTCTTGTGGAAACTACTGACAACAATTCATGATAGACGAGAGTTCGCAAAGTTTGAGAAAGAAAGGATGATGGCCAAGTGGGACACTGTGAGTTACGTATATTACTGTGCTATCATCATCAGATCAGTTTAGTAAAATGTCTCCATCTTCCTCTATCCTCCTAGTATTCTTTCTCCATTAATCTCTTCCATTCTTCTCCTGCCACTTGAACAGTTTTCGTTATCTGCTCCTCACATCTTTTTCTTGGCCTCCCATGTGTTTTTTTTTCCTACGTACTTCATTTTCATTGGCTACCTTTCTTTTTCCATCCTCATTACATGCCCATACCATCTGTCTTGTTTCCTCTACTATCTGTATTGTCTTGTGTCTAATTTTATTGTTGCTTAGGGATTTATAAAATGGTTAGTGCACTGGATAACTGTGTGAGTAGGCTTGGGTGTTGCACGCAAAATGAAATAAAAACTAACACAATATTCAGACTTCCTGTCAGGCCAAACCTTACATCTTAAGGTTCCATTTAATATCGAATTAATGGTGACCTGGTGGTCCAGGGGTAAGGTGTCGGACTTCTGTGCTGGCGGCCGGGGTTCAATCCTTGGTCCCGGCACAGATTTATCCGATTACCAAACCTTTCCTTCACCTCTGACAAGACATCTTGTGAATGTGGGGAATGCCAGGCCTCCACCGTGGTTTGGATTCCACGTTAAACTGTAGGTCCTCCATTTCATCTCACAATCACCCTACCATTTCACATTAGCGTAAGTGCGTACAACCCGAACGGGTAGTAAGATGCGGTGCTAATAATAATAATATCGAATTAACATTAATCTGAAAACTAATTTAAATTAAAGACGGAATTTATATTCAAGGTGTCAATAAATCAACATCTTTACTAATTGTTTTTGTATCTTTGGTTCCAGGGGGAAAATCCCATCTACAAGCAAGCCACATCAACGTTTAAAAATCCTACATATGCCGGGAAGTGAGTTTGTAAACCAACAAACATTAGAAGAAGCTGTTTTCAATGAAAACACAGAGAGGAATCGTCTTTATTATATCAAATTTTACGGGACAAAACTTATGTTTTTTAATTTTCTAGTTTTAATTTGTGCCTTAACAAATTAGGGGGAAAATACTTCTCAAATAATGATTAATATTTGACACTAAAGAATAACCATAATCATCATGAATAATTTCCAGCCACTGGTAGGGTCTCTTTGTAAAATAGCTCTCTCCAACGTCATTCTCCCCACCTCTCCTCCTCCACCATGACCCAGTCCTCTCCTCCACATTTCCTCGTGGCCTCCTTTCCCCCCACTTCATTATCCAACTTCTTCCTCCATCCTCTTCACATTGCCGTACTGTAGAGAAGAATTTGATTCTGAAATTAACTCGATTTTTGTCGTTTGAAGTTAAATTACCGATATTTATGTAGCTCTAGCCCTTGAAACGCTCAGAATCAAATTTTCGTATTTTTGTAAAGAGAGAACAATTATCAATAAACAAGAAGAACAAAGATTTCAACTGACAGAGCTAGCTCAATCAGTAGCGCAGGGTACGACGTTGACCCATTGTTTGAAGCCCGATGGAGTGCCTTGTTAAGTATTTATTTTGTTTTCCAAACTGTTTGGTTAAATTAGTGTTAGCTGCAGACTGTCCCTAAAATAGTAAAATCAAAGGTGCTTTTTTAATGAATAATAATTTCGAGATAGTTTATGACCTTTTGCCCACAGGGCTACTTAATTGTGATTGGACTGGTTAATGATTGAAGTCACAAACTGATCAGCAATATTGTTGTTACTTATGTTTCGCACATGGCGCTACGCAAAAATAATGTAATTTCAATCAGTTTCTTACCATCTAGCTGCAAGCACCTTCTTCAGCCTTCTAAAATATCTGATATTTATTAATATAACGTCTAGTCACTAGAGTGCTGGGAGGATTTGGTTCTCTATTTTTATTATTACATAAATAAAAGAGAGGGTAATCAAAGAAGATTTTGGATTCATCTAGACAATGAAAAGAAATAAACTGTAGAGTAGTAAGACTATTCGTCATGGCAAAGGGACTGCAGCAAACTGATTTGTAGCATTGTACAGAATGTCTGAAACCAAACATTGAAAGGAGGATAGATGGGCAAGGGCTCGACATTAACTATAAAACTGCAGGCTTCATATTTCACAGTTTAAACACAACAAAACACATAACTATGTCTAAAGAAAGTTACCTTGAATAATAAATTAAATATCCAATAACTGTTCATTCAGGATGATTGTGTTTGTAACTGAGGTAGCCCGGCAGCTAGGATGTTGAGTTTCCAGTCACTTATTACAGACACGTCGCGTCGCAAACTGGTTAACAAACAGTGAGCAGACCACTTTTGAAATTACCGGTGACACTCAAGCTACTGGTTGGTGATTTAGGTGTTATTCACGTCACTTTTTAGTCTTTTTGAGTAACTCTAGAGGCAAAAGATATAAGTCTACTTTATTTAATAAAATTCCAATGATCTTTATTTAATGATACGGCTCTGAGCTATAGTTAAATGTTTATCTGTGTGTGTGTCTTGAAATAACAAAACTGCGTTTTGATCTCGACCTAAACAACCTTTTTACAATTCATACAAAAAAATATATATTTTGCTTCTTACAATGAAGATTCAATTAAATTTATGAATTAAATATATTCTTTCTAACTTTATTTTGCAAGATTTAATAACTATTATTAATAAACACATTAATGTTAATTAATCAAACTGTCTTGTTTTTTTGTTTTTTTTTTCTTGTTTTTTTCAAACTTCGTTCTTAAGTTTTTGAATATCGTACAGCCGCCCAAAATAGTGGAGCTTGAAGAATATATATCCATTTTTTAATGGGTGTTCAAAGAAAATTCTGTCCACTTTTAGCATTTGTAGATGATAGAGGCCTCTTTAAAAGGCAAACAAAATCTCCGCGTTCGAGTTCACTAGGTGTGTGTGAAGTCCATTTTTCAATTTGAAGCAAAGTCAAATAGAATAATATGAAATATCCTTAAGCGAAGTCGAAGTTTGAATATTTAAAAAAAATGTTTAATTTGAGATAAAAAATATTTAACTTTACATAACTATGTAAATTTAGCTATTAAACATAATTTACATAAATCTATATTGCAACTGTAATTAATTAATTCATCTTAAAATTACAAAATAAATTATTATATTTTTATATTTTTTTTTACACTAACACTTATAATGGAAATAACATTTTTTTTTAAATAATATAAATGTTTGTTTCAACTTTAACCTTCTTTTTTTTTGGATCAGCTTTGTAATTGTCGAATTCTGAATTTTAATCTCGAATCAAAGTCGAAGTTTTCATAGCTTCGCACACCCCTGGAGCTTATGTTGGTGAAAAACTAAAACTGATCAAATTCGGTGTCTCATATATGGAATTCAAAGATCTTATTTTTGTTGTAAAGTATAATTTTACTAGTAAATAAGCATTTGCTTTTAATAAAATTTAAAATACTACGACAAGCACTTGCAAGATATAAGTATTTTAAGTATGTACTTTGTAAATAAAAGCTTTCAAGCTACTTTAGTGAATAAGCTTTATAAGTATGGCCATCCTTAGGGTTGTCCAAACAATGTAGCCACACAGGGCCTCCCACTTTCTTCGATGACATAGGGGAAAAAAATTTGGGTGGAAAATTTTTAATTACATTCTCATATGGTAGGCGCCCTCTATAAGAGATCTATCAAATATTGTCAGAGTTAAAAAAAATTGTGTGGTTGTATTATTTATATTTAACGAGTCAAGCGAGTTCTCCGTTTTAATTTCACTGATTTGCATTTGTCTACCTGGAGTGAATATGTCTCGGGACAACTTTTAAACGCATTAACTGATTTTATTAAAGTTTGGCAAAGTTGTTCTTTACTTTGTACCTCTATACAGATATAGGTCGTTGGGTAAGAAAATGAACAAAGGGTTGGGGAGAAATCAACCCTTATATGCGTATAAACACGGCTTCCTGCATTAGTGACTACCTTTTAGGGCATTTCCTGATTCGACTGAAATTTGGTATATAGTTCCAAACTACTGTAGAATTAAACAAAAATGTAATTAAGCTTTCATCTTTTTTAGTAGTAGTGTTAGGGGGGCAAGTAACTGGGGGCCTGGAAACAAAGTTTGCACCGGCCCCCCACGTCTGCTAAGGGCAGCCCTGGTTGTAAGTGTTGTGAGTACGGATTTAAACTAAGTTTCATTGTTATTATTTTTAATCCATACAACACTAGATAAATGCAAAACTAATAAAATGATCTTTTATATGCTACATTGTGTAGATAATAGGCTTGGTAATTCTGTAATTTTGTTAATATAATCTTACGCTTGACAAATGCTTAATTTTATTGATCGAACTCAATTTTGAAAAACCTAGCTGTGACGGAAATAAATAAGACTACTTTTGTAAATAACTATCAATTTACTGTTTTAATTTAAAAGCTTTGTATTTTGTACTTGAGAATATTAATAATATCAAATAAAATAGTTTTGTAAGAAATGTTCTTTACCTTGGTATTTCTTGTAGTGTTGATAACTAAACTCTATTGCCTTAAAACTATTGTGTGACTCATTTGTTTGCTTGATGTTAGATTGTGTTGTGAAAGTTTATAAACAAGAAATTAGATGTATGAATGATCTTAATATTATGTTAGTGAATATTAATAATGTTATTCATTATGAAAACATAATTAACTTAAAAAAGTTTGTAAATATCTAGTTTAGTAAACTATAATCGTTTTGTAATGTGTTAAAAAAACATTTTTTTAATTTTAATTAATTTAATTTGATCAAGACAGAATGTGCCATTTTAGTATCATGTTAGATTTTAAATGGTGATGTTTGGATTAAATCTAATAATTGTTTATTGAATTTGCTTTTAATTTGTATTGTATGGAAAAGTATTGTCATAAAATAATAATTTATATTTGTATTAAAAGTAACCTAACACAGTACAGTATTTAATATTTGTACAGCCTAGGTTAATGTGCCTATGATAAGTAGTTAATAAAATATATTAGGGATGTGTGACGCTTTGAAACTTTAACTTGGCTTTGAAAAAAAATATTATCTTTGACTGCTATGACAATTACTACCAAAATACTTTGGCTTAGTATAGATACGATCATCATTCTTGAAATAGGGCAGTGTTTCTGCACTTTTTATGGCAAATAATTTTTTTGGCCAAATAAAATAAAGATCCAATAGAAACAGAAAATAAAATTTTCTTCATAATTATGCTGATATCAACAGTTGTCAAATTAAGAGAAAAGGTTGTCATTAAATTTCAGTACACCCTTGACAGATATTAAAGAAATGTAGAGGCCACCATGAAAATAAAATTAATCTCTTATGTTTCTACTAGAGCAATATTGTATTTTATTTATTTTGGCCAAAAAAAAGTTTTTATATGAAAACTTCCAAAAACACTGCCCTTTTGTCAAGTCCCCTGCATTCCCACCTTAATGATCATTTCAAGAAATAAAAGCTATAGTTTCTCCTTGTATTTTCCCTTTTCCTCATTTCCATTGTTCAGTGTATAAAGAAAAACCCAGTTATTCCGAACTAATTTGGACCAAGGTCTGTTTGGATTAGGGAAATGTTCAGATAGTAAAGTTTTGTGCCCGTTTTACCCGTACGTTGTCTGTAGAGAGAAAAGGGAGGACTAGGGAAGTAGCCTGTGTATACTTCACTTGGCTTTCCTCGACATCGATTGAATCTCCGGATATGTCGTAGGACAGAACATTGAAAGAGTAATTGTTTGGCAATCTTGATGAGTCACTTTATTTGTGGTTAGTTAAAAGAGTAAGAAATGGCCCTCTGGTCTTTTCGTACTATCCAGAATCTAATTCAAACTACTGGATTGCAGATTACCGAGGTCTTGCCATTTGTTTACTAAATTGTTACTAAGGGCTGAATTTATAACTGACAAAATCAGAGGTCATAACATTAATCAAATTGATTTTCTTTTGAACATAAAAATATTTATTTTTAATATAAATTATCTCTCCCAAAACTACCTAAGTTGAAATATTTGTTTGCTACAGGGGTCATTAGTAAGCAAGTTATATTTTGTCAGAAATAATTCTAATTTGATATATTAAGACCCACTTCGGTGGCCGCGTGGTCTAAGGCGCTGCCCGCACAATAGACTAGACTTCCGTGGATTTTCGATGCTGAACAAACGTTTGTTTTAAAATCTTAACAGTATATTTTAGAACAAAAGTTTGTTAATTCAGTGAGCACAAATACTTAGCCAACAAGAAAAAAACTTAACAATCATTTAAAACCTCAAAACTTGAACATATTTATAAACTGCATCGATAGATTTTTCAGTATAAAAGATAACCTTATTTCTACTAAAACTGTAGGCACTACCCAATTTTCTGGGCCCCTTAGCTCAGTCGGTAGCATGTCTGTTATTGAGCTAAGGATCTCTGGTTCAATTCCCATTATTGGTAAAATGTGAGCTTCTCCTTTCACAGTGATTAATTAACGGCCTGTCCTAGATGTAAGTTAGTTTATAAGTAATGTGTTGATATAATCAGAAAGTTCACGGTAAATACCTAGAATAAATTTTTAAAAATTAAATGATTATTTAGGGACATTGTCATCGTGTCCTCCCCCCCCTCCCCCCCATGCCCCTCAAACCAAAGTGAGGATCCAGGGACACTCCTTAGGTAAATTTTTGAAAATTATATGACCCTGGAAGTTTTTTGGCGTGATCTTCTTCACCCATAACATTTTTTAATCTAAACGCACATAAAATCTATTTAGAAAGATCTTCCTCGCCTTGTTTTATAAAACATGTATATAAGTGTTACTAACTGAACTTTCTAAGGAGTACATGTACACTTTTTTTTTTATGAAATGGCATATGTTTGCTTTTCACTTATTGAAGCTAAATATACTCTTTTTGAAACTTTACATTGTATGGAAAACAAAAAAATATTGATTAGTTAAAGTCTGGGACAAGAAAAACTATTTTTATTGTTCAATCTTATCTATATATCAATATCCCTGATTCAATATATAATTCTTTGACATTTTCCTAGGAAGAATTAAATTCCTTGATTCTTTCCATAAGCTCAATGACTGGCCACCATGTGTGAGTAATAAGTTATGTGAAGGTATTAACACTCACATCCCCCACCTCCACTCCCGAAAAAATTAGACTATATTCTGCTCATAATGTGTCTTGACCAGAATTCTATAGTAGATTGTATTATTATTTTTATCTCTACTTGAACAATTACGCGAAGTTTTCAAACACTAGACTAGATTCAGCCCATGATGTGTCTTGACCAGAATTCTATGGTAGATTGTTTTTTAGCTCTACATGTTTACGTGTTTTGTATTATTGTTGGCAAGCGGGCCCCCAGCAGAGGTAAACAACCCAAAGTGACGTAACCCCCGTCTGTTGGCTATCTGCCAGAGAGAAAAGAGCAAGCACTCGCATGCCAGATTGTCAGTAAACTGTGTCAGCGTGGGTGTGGTTTATTTCTTGGGAGAGATTGTGTCACCTCGCCTCTTTATAGATAATCTAAAGCTTCGGTGACCACATGCTCTAACGCGATATTCTCGTAAACTATCGATGCCGGGGATATAATCGTTTCAAATCTCGGTTGGGTGTACTGAGTTTTCCCCCCCAAAATGTTTTACTACTCTCTCCACGCAAATGGTAGTACACTTCTTTTAACCTTGTGGTAGGTGAAGTCACTCGACCAACTGGTTCAAAACCTACTCCTTAGCGGAGTGGGGGGTAATTCGACCTACCTGGCCAGTCCAGTCACAAACTACCCGAAAAAATCAGGCCAGTGCTGTCCACACGACGCCAACGTTGAAAAGACAAATATTTGTCATCCATAAACAACTTTACGTCCTTGAGAATGACGTAGAGGGTAGCACTAATGTGTACACAATGTTACACGAAGGGGAGGTGGTAATCACAGTGTTACGTAACACAGATCTTATATTTAAATTCTGTTTATGGGTGCAATTTTTAATGCGAGACTAAATACACAGATAACCGGTTTACTGTTAACACTGGTCGGATATCTATTGTTGTAACAAGCTTTGTCAGCTCCAACACTCACCTATCTATCATCACTCTTTCCTTTCCACTCATCAAGTTTGTAGACTTGTAAAAATAGTCAGGGAACTAGGGTTCGAATCTAGGGTCCCGAACTAGTTAAAATGAGGACTTTTATTTATTTTATTTTTTTCAAAATAGTCTCTATCCATCTATCCTCAAAGTAAAACCTGATGTAGTTCAATTTGTCCTTATTCTGCCCGTAGCAAGAAAATAAAATTATGTTAAGAAAATATTTAACTCGAAATTATGTATTCAGAAAGTATTACATCAATGCTGTTCGCCACCCTTGAAAAATAAAATTCATTGACCCCTAACTGGGCCAGTTAAAACCCATACAAACATAAATTATATTGTTTGAAAATAGAACGTAATTTCAGGCACCAATTTGGGTCAGATACAGGTCTCCAGTCGATCTTTAAGATAATATAACACGTGGATTGGAGTGATTACTAACCGCGTGTTGTTTACCGTAGGGTAAAACCCCACAGTAACAGTCTAATCCAGTTTAAACTAGATATGGGTCTTAAGATTATGATTTAAAAAAAAAGTGTTACTCGGATGTTGGGGTGGCGTGGTGTTGAGGCAATTATCGCAATCGTAACTAGGAAATATCTTCAGTATTGGTACATCTGTTGTGAACAATGACGACAAAAGAGCTGTTTTCCAAACATTCGAGTTGGTTGGTGCGTCATCGGAGATGGAGGGGGG
>CABFOW010000244.1:29017-61537 GCA_902141385.1 Timema californicum
GGCGGGATGACAACTATCATTATTCCACGGCGTTATCAGTATTCTTGTCGTGTTATATGACGTTTGAAGATATCGTTTCCAGTATATCGGGAAGAGAGTTGTCTATGTTTTTATAAGCAATGTGCTCGCTACGTTTTTAGAAACATTTAAATAGTTCAAGAGCAAAGCAAAATATTTAGAACCTATTATATAGGCCTACTTGTACAACTGCCTATTTTAGCTATTGCCTATTCTTACGAAACTAAATTTAAAAATATATATACCCATAAGGACTATTGGCATATTTACAGTAAAACTGTTTTCAAATGTGACGGTTTTTGGAGGCGCGCGACATAAATAAAGATGGCGCTCGCCGCAATACAGAAGTGCATTGTCGAATTCCCTCCAATTCGCACCGTATCATTTCCTCTTTCTGCTCCAATGTGCTAGTATGGACCAAAGTAAGCAGTTGTGTGTGTCTTCTAATCTTCCAACGACTCAAATTATAGGTTGATTAAAGCACAAATTTCCCTCCAGGCTGATTATGACTCGATCCGCGATTTGTATACCCTTCTAAACTTCTGCCCTAAAGCAACAGGACGCAATTCCATTCATGCAATTAATACCTCAACGGTATTCTCGTCGTGCCGTCTAGTGTGAAAGCTCTCATTTAAACCTGCTTACATCGATATTCACGGCACCGTGTTGTCCACGACGAGAAAACGCCGCCCATTTCCACGAGCGTTCTTGTAGCAACGCGACTGAGCTAAGCCGTTAACCATTAAGTTCACTTGATTTTTACTTTTTTGGTTTATGTACTAAGATGAAGTTTGAGGAGTAAATTCTCGAATTTGTATTAATATAAAAGCATGCACAAAAATAAAACATGCTGTCAGAAGGGTAGTGACGTGTTTTTTTTAGTTTTTTTTAGCCTCTTATCACTCTTCTCGAAACATGAACTAATATAGTTTATTATTATTAGCACCGCGTCTTACTACCCGTTCGGGTTATACGCACTTACGCTAATGTGTAATGGTAGAATGACTGTGAGATGAAATGAAGGACCTACAGTTTAACGTGGAATCCGAACCACGATGGAGGCCTGGCATTCCTCACATTCACAAGATGTCTTGTCAGAGGTGAAGGAAGGGTTTGGTAATCAGATAATTCTTTGCCGGGACCGAGGATTGAACCCCGGCCGCCAGCATAGAAGTCTGACACCTTACCCCTAGACCGCCAGGTCACCTACAACTAATATAGTTTAAAAAAATTACTGTATTTTTTCCCAATGTGTAAGCTAGGGGTCTTATAAAAGTAATAACACCTACCAGTGCTAATTATCTGTTTTTAAAAACTTTGAAATGCTTCAAGAGGGATTTAATATTAAAACAGAAATCTCACAATCTTCTGTTGGAGGAACTTCACCACGCGCGTGGAACACAAGACCGCAAACAGAACCATCGACCGGTATTTGAACTCCGACCTACCCATCACCGTCGACAAAACGAGTCTGACGCCTATACACGCTTGGCCATAAGTTATTTTCCCATATATTTTTTATAGTTATAATAATAATAATATTTAGCACCGCGTCTTACTACCCGTTCGGGTTATACGCTTTACGTACTAATTACTCTAATGGGTTAGGAATTGAGAAGGTTGAATTAGAGGAAGTGAACCCGCATTTGCGTGGAGGGGGAGTGGAAAACCATTTACGAAAAACCACCCTCAGTTCACCCGACCGAGATTCGAACCTCGATCTCCCCGTCCTCGGCGGTCGAGCTCAACATGACTAGCGCGTTAGCCAACTACGCTATTATTAATAGCACCGCGTCTTACTACCCGTTAGGGTTGTACGCAAATAATATCACAATAGTTGCTGTCAATGTTTATGGTTGAAAGTGGGCTTCCTATATAAAAAATATCCGTGTGTAGTCATCAAAAGTAACATTCGGGTGTACTGAGGTTTCCCACCTTGCCTCCATTCGAATGAGATTACACTTCCTATAAATATAACCTTCCTAGTACCTAAAATCATTAGTACAATTAGTACTTTAACGTAATAGCCCAAACGGGTAGTAAGACGCGGTGCTAAAGGAAAAATATCTAGTCCCGTGAACGATGAATGTGTCTCGCTCACATGTTTTAATTTAAATTTTCTTTGAACATACCTAAAACAAAGAATAAAGGGTTCTAGCCCCCGCTAGTCCACCTGTGGTTACACTACTGACTTGTTCTCATCAGTATTTTATTCCGTAATTGGTGACCTGGCGGTCTAGGGGGTAAGGTGTCAGACTTCTATGCTGGCGGCCGGGGTTCAATCCTCGGTCCCGGCAAAGATTTATCTGATTACCAAACCCTTCCTTCACCTCTGACAAGACATCTTGTGAATGTGGGGAATGCCAGGCCTCCACCGTGGTTCGGATTCCACGTTAAACTGTAGGTCCTCCATTTCATCTCACAATCACCCTACCATTACACATTAGCGTAAGTGCGTATAACCCGAACGGGTATTAAGACGCGGTGCTAATAATAATAATTATTCCATTTTTTAAAGTATTTTTAAGAAGAAACTGAATGGTGAAAATATCCGCTATTCTGCTGCGGTCGCATGTAACGGTACAGTTGCTCATTTTACAGCCGTAAATTAGAGGTTAGGTTTGTGAAGAAAACGGTTACGGATTTTTATAAATGTCGGGCCTTCCTTCGACTTTGGCTCGTCGCCCGTCGAGACATCCTGGGAGCGAGCGTACCTCCTCCTCACGTGATGATTCTACGTTTCAAACTCTTCCCTCAGGGCAAGACTCGGAAGTAAACAACCGGCTTTCTTACAAGCTAAAATATGTTTGTGTATTAGTCGGTGGCCCAAGTGGCGAGCCAGGCGGGCGACTGCCCAGGGCGCCACGCCACCAATCTCATCTACAAATAAAATATTTTTTTTAAAAAAAAGTCATACATTGCTCAGATATATTTGATATTGTACTCATTTTATTTGCCGTTTATCACGACTTGTGTCCTTGTTAGAACCAGTGGTCATGAACATAAGAAATTCATCAATCTTGTATCGAGTTCCTTTAAAGTTTATAGGAAGTTAATGAGTAGGGGGCGCATAAAGGTTCGCCCGGGCTCAAAATTATGCTCGACAATGCAATGACATTTGATGCTCGGGGTGGGTCTCAATTCTAGCATTAGGTTTAACATGTAGAAACCAAATTCTTATAAAAATATTTCTTATAAGAAGCATAATAAGAGTTTAAATAAAAATAAGTCGGAAAAACCAATCCTACGAAAAGGCATTAATGTAACAAACTTCATTCTAATAAAAGGCGGTCAAAGCAGTAAACGCACCTAAACTAACAAACGGTACCTACAGTAGCCCCATGACTTCTTTGGTGCTCACTGACAGCTGATGGCTTTGAAACGTTACCAGACCAAATTATGTATCCATACGCCGAACCATATGATCTTCAAAAACATGTGTTGAGCAGCTGTCACTTCTGGCAGTCAAAACTTAGGTATATACCTAAATGTTGACTGTCAGAAGTCAGCTGTGAGCTGTCAGTCAGCACCAAAGAAGTCATGGGAGCTACTGTAGCTGAAGCAGTGAACTTAAAACCTAACGAAAGGCAGATGAAGCAGTGGATTCCTAATTTAACAGATTTTTACCAAATTACATATTTATGACACCCTAGACCGATAGTACCTGGTGCGGGACGCCAGGTCCCCGATGCTACGCCACTGGTAATAATTGATAATGAAAGTGGAACCTATTTTTTTTAGGTGGATGGGAAAGGAGGGAATTAACAAAAATATTTTGAAATTATTGTGCTTCAGGGGGATTTATGGGGCTTGCCCCTCCCCTCCCCCCCATTAAACGGTGATCCGAAGTTCTCCAGCAAATAATATTTAAAAGTTTAATTCTCCTGGTGACCTGGCGGTCTAGGGGTAAGGTGTCAGACTTCTGTGCTTGCGGCCGAGGTTCAATCCTCGGTCCCGGCAAAGATTTATCTGATTACCAAACCCTTCCTTCACCTCTGAAAAGACATCTTGTGAATGTGGGGAATGCCAGGCCTCCACCGTGGTTCGGATTCCACGTTAAACTGTAGGTCCTCCATTTCATCTCACAATCATCCTACCATTACACATTAGCGTAAGTGCGTATAACCCGAACGGGTAGTAAGACGCGGTAATAATAATAATAATAATTTAATTCTCCTAGAAGCTATTTAAAGTGGACTTCCACTAGCAAGTTTCTGAAAATTAGATTTTTTCTAGAAAGTGGCTTTCCTAAGACATGGAAGAAAAAAAAAATTCTCTTGGAAAATATTTGATGTGGTCCTTCCCTGGAAAGTTTTTGTTTTAATTCGAAGCTTCTAGAAGTGAATCGAAGTTTGTTTTCAATAATAATAATAATTATTATTATTATTAGCACCGCGTCTTACTACCCGTTCGGGTTATACGCACTTACGCTAATGTGTAATGGTAGGGTGATTGTGAGATGAAATGGAGGACCTACAGTTTAACGTGGAATCCGAACCACGGTGGAGGCCTGGCATTCCCCACATTCACAAGATGTCTTGTCAGAGGTGAAGGAAGGGTTTGGTAATCAGATAAATCTGTGCCGGGACCGAGGATTGAAACCCGGACCCCCAGCATAGAAGTCTGACTGACACCTTACCCCTAGACCACCAGGTCAAACTTGATCTCATGTAGGAGTTCTGTGCGTCCTATTCCCGTGACCTCGCAAAGCTGGGGCTCGTCGCTTCTGTTCGGTGATGACGCTGTGACCTTGACCTTTTACATATCATTCTGGTCACAGAATGTAGTCTATACATTCCACACATCTTTATTGCTAATTTTAGTTAAACTATTATGATTTATTATTTTATTATTATATCTGCACTGTCTGCAGCAGATATTTTTTTTATTGGAATTACTCATACCTATAAAATAATACTAATAATATAATAAAATATTATCAATGTCGGCAGCAGCCAAATTTGTTTTCATCCCCTGTAAGGCTCTTTCTACAACAATTAAACTAAGATCTAAACATGTTTGATAAAAAACAACAACGAACAAATGTTAATTATTCGTATTAAGTATTCCGTAAAAAAATGTATTCGGTAAGATGCATGATATAAAATGTCAGACCATCTTTATATTAATACCTATACATAAATACTTGGATGTGGTGCTGGAGAAGACTTGAGAAGATCAGGTGGACAGGACAGACAGAGGGACAAGCGGAGAGATCCTAAGAAGAGTGGGTGAGAAGTTCAGGTGGATAGACAGGGTGACAGATGAAGACGTCCTAAGAAGAGTGGGTGAGAAGATCAGGTGGACAGACAGGGTGACAGATGAACAAGTCCTAAGAAGAGTGGGTGAGAAGAAGAACCATTTTGGATGTGATTCTTCGGTACAAAGCAAACTGGATAGGGCAGCTGCACGGTGTCATAGAAGTAAAGGTTGAGGGAAAGAGGGGCTTAGGAAGAAGGAGGATTCAAATTTTGGATGACTTGAAAGAAATAAGAAAATTCTGGGACCTCAAGATGGAAGCAGAGGACAGGGTGCATTGGTGGTCTAAATTTTACTGACAAAAGGAATGGACCTATCGTAGGACAGAACACATAATAGTAATAATAATTCGTATTAATAACACGGAGGTATTTAACGACATAATACTAGGAACAAGGATGAGGAGCCTGGTTTTATAATAAGTGCACCAGCGTTAGGGTGGGGAGAAAGGATGAGCCAGTGATAACTCACACATAACTGCTCCTTCCCACCCCAGTGCATCTAACCGAGATTTGAAATTCAATCACCCAGGGATGCCCTCAAGGGGTGTGCGAACGATGCGCAGGGCCACGCGCTTGCTCAGTTGACAGAGCGTTGGAGGGGGAGGGGATAAGTTCGGTTGGAGCTTTTTTTTAGCACCGCATCTTACCACCCCTTAGGGTTATACGCCGATGGTTTTAAGGATTAGGTAGGATATATTTATAGGAAGTGTACCCGCATTTACGCGGAGGGAGAGTGAAAAAATAATTTTAGAAAAAAAAATCAGTCCACTTGACCGAGATTCGAAACTCGATCTCTCCGTTATCGGCTGTCTAGTCTACAGTGAGGGTAGCGCGTTAGACCACGCGGCCACCGAAGAACGTAGTGACATAATGCACAATGGATCCAGCCCTCCCCCCCCCCTAGGATTGTTATAATGGCCTTCCCTAGTTACATATTCCCCTGAGCGATCCGACCTGTTCTAAGTCCACCATCACAGAAAACTGGCTGATCACTGGCTACCTTTTTCTGTTTTTTCGCAAATATTTTGGAAACGGTTAATATTGTATCAAATGCAGAGGGCCAACTAAAAAGACTATACAATTTACTACATGATAGATACTTTGATTTTTTTGTCTTTTAATTGTCAAGGAAAGAAATTGCGTTAAAAAACCATATCCAACAATGAATTATATTTGCCCGGGGATTGGAATTTCTATTATGGCAAGTTAATTATAATAGTATTATTATTATTCATGTTTATATAACAAGGTTAGACATTTTGCATAGGTAAGCTCGTGGACATAGGTGGGGGACCTCCCTCCTTCCCTTCACGAAATGGCGATCTCAATGAAGAGTAAACATAGCCATTTCATGCGTTGCGTCACACATTATACACTTAAACCATTGGTTTGATGATGATGGTAGTTATGATGTTGGTCATGATGAGTAAAATAAATTTAGAAGACACATTTATTTCATGTGTGTTTAAGGGGTGGGATGCAAGGGCAAGTGTACTGAGGGTGGTTTTTCCTAAATGATTTCACACTCTCTCTCTCTCTCTCTCTCTCTATATATATATATATGCAAATGCTGGTACACTTCCTCTCAATTCAACCTAGCTCCTCCTTAGCACATTACAACGTAATTAGTAAATATGCGTATAACCCGAATAGTAGTGAGACGCGGTGCTAAAAAATAGAAATTAAATTGTATCAGAAATTCTAAAAATAAATTTAATTACTACCCTTTTTTATTTATAGTTGTGTTATTTTCCATAAAAGCAAACCATTATTAAGTGTTAAGTTTGCAGTTCAAATTACATTATTTGTGACTTTTTTTGTCGTTCAATTTGTTAATTAATGTGTCTATATTTAGACTGCTTGTAAACGGTTATATAATCATTATGAAAAGGTTTTAATCTATTTTAATTTTTAACTTTTGTTTGATTGATTTCTCACAACAATATCGTTATTGGTTAAAAATATTCTTTGACCTATTAATTTTGAAAGATTGAAAAAAAAAAAGTTTCTTATTCTTCTTCCCTTTCACATCGTTATATAATTCTTTTCAACTCTGATGACTCATGAGCTACCGGTACTTATCTAATTTATGTAAACAACATAGAAAAGGGATAAGTAAACAATAATGATATTTATGCCTCTTTATTAATTTAGTCATAACATTAACGATTATTCAATTGTCACTTAGCTATTGCCAACGACGCAATAAGATAATATTTTATTTACAACAAAGATCTCAAGGTCATATTGTTGGCAGCACTGTGCAAAGTGTTGCGCATGGCGAAATTCATTTATTTTTATTTATAAAAATAACGCGTAAAATCTAAAGTCGTAAGAAATGTTACGAATTTTATTGTTAAAAGCAAATTAAGACTAAAACCAAAACTACTTTCTTTCATTTATAGTGTTGATCAGTCGTTGAAGGCGAGTATTATCAGTGGAATTAACTGTTTCAATTGTTTAAAGAATGGCTAAACAAGTGTCAAATTGGTTTGTGCGAATATGGCAGTGGAAAAAACAAATACAGGAACCAGCTGTTCCTGTTGTGTTGCAAGAGGAACATTTGACCAAAACTTTGGGAAGATTTGAACCATACGTCGTAAAAATACAAAAAGTATTGATATGGGAGAATCCAGTAATCAGTATACTCAGTATTTTTGCTGTAAATGTGTTGTATTGGTAAGTTGAGACAATATTTGACATCTTTGTATTAAAGTCGGAATTATTGTATTTTGTTCTGAGCCAGTTGTAAGCCATTATGATAATCACTTTATTTAAATTTTGACTGATTTTGTTTTGTGTTTTAATGATTGTTCGTACTCGCATCGGTGAGTATCCACGCAAACTTGACGGCAAGCTCTTGTAGTCTTATTTTCCAGTTAGATGAAGGTTGGGGTTCGAATTCCTGTCTGGTGTAATGAGTGTGGTTTTCCCTGAGCGGTTTCCCACCCTTTCATCCAAATATGGTTATATTTTATCTCAATTTTACATTCATCCCTACCTCAATAATGTAATTTAGTGTGAATAGTATCATGGATATTAATGAGATAGGCCCCTAGTGAAACAATAAAAAGACCTGTTTATACTAAACACCACTTTAATTACCATAAAGTGGTGGGTAAGAAATCACAACATTATTTACCTGTAGAGACAATGAACAACTGTTTGGCATTTGGCATCTAAAAAATGAAAACCACTCGATTCACCAGGCTGCCGTAATTAAATGTGATTTTTTCCCCCCCAGGTTACTCATGAGCTGTGAATTCCGATTTTATGGTATTATATATTGTGCACTACTTAGTATATTTCTATATGATGTTCTGGTGGAGCGTATTTGGCCATCAATTTCTGTGCCAGTTCAAGAAAATAAAAATTCAGAAGACTGGACATCTCTTCATCCAAGGTTTGGTCTTAACAAATTTACACTATTGTTCCATTTTGGGTAGGCCTAGCTTAGGGAGAATTTTGTTGTTGTTTAATTCTAAGCCATTTTCACTAAACCAATATATAAATAGTACTGGTCCCTAATAAAATAAAACATTAAACTCGTCATTTAAAAGAAATAGTGCCACAATTGTAGTTTTTATAGATCAGCTGTTTAAAAAAGTGAGGTGTTGAGCTAGTTTACTCAAAACGTCAAAGAATGTTTTGTTTTCAAAATATTGTCTATAGGTGTAACACAACAGTAGAACAAACTAAAATACTTACAAAAAGTTATTTGATTGTGTGTGTGTTTAATTCAATATTTGTGGTAAACACAAAGAAGGCTTTTTTTTTTAGAGTCAGCACTCATAAATACTATTTTTATACCTGTATTATGACTAGGACTTATTTGCACACATGTAAACCATACATTCTCATGTGATACCAACTATAATTCATTCACGACCTAAGTTTACCTGAATGACAGCTCGAAATGTTACTAGAAGTAATCCCTAATATATCACTACGCTAACAACTGACATCTATCACTTTGGATGACTGTAATGAAAACAGATGGTAATATATTAATGTGATAGTTAACCACAGTAATTTAGGCCAATATTATTTATATATTTATTTGAGGTCGGGCACAAAGTTTATTTATCGTTTTATTCCACTTAAAAAAAAATCGCACCACTTTCACAAAAACTTCTAATGAACATAGCTTCAAAATGGCGACTGGCGAATTTAAACCATATGATTGAACATGACGGTAAACAAGTTTTTTACAATGATGCACCCACGCAGTTGATGAAAATATTTTATTCAGTTAAATATTTCAAAATAAGATAAAATAATCATAAAATTATTTATTGTATGTAAAAAAATGACAACAATTTTCTCTTTTCCAAGTAAATACGATGCCTGTATTAAAAGGTATTGATGTGTGCACTTTATTACACAAACTCAATAACGTTCCAAAACAAAGAATAAATACTTTTAATTATGTTTAAAATATTGATTCGAGTTGGATAAAAAGAAATTATTTAAAAAATGAAATAGTATGAGAAAACTTAAGTTTACGTTATTTTAAATGTAATATATAACAGGTAATTAAAGATCTTTACATTTATAACAAAACTGTGATATTTTACAAGTGTTGGCAACCCAGAACCTAAACATATGATTTTCGAACTGTCATCTAGGTAAAAACCTATTATGAACGGACTTTAGGTGTAATAGTTCTTAGGAAAAACTATCATTTTCGTCAATTGTCCCTATGGACAAAAATCAATTTGGCCTAGTTACTGTACATTATCAATGGGTTTTTTTAATCAGAAAGCTAAGTCGCAAGATAAACAACTATTTAGGGATCACCTTAAAAGATAAGGTAGTATCTAGGTGCTTAGCCTGTAATTTATACTTAAAAAAAGAGAGGATGTATCAAAAGTAGCATAAAATGGCTCAGATTTAAAGGTTGTTAAGTTAACCAGCCAAGCAAACCAGGGAAATTAAAATTAAAACCTTAAAACTTTTTACACCTTTGATCTTGGACTCTTTATTATTTATCCACTTTGTAAGATATAAAACAAATGACTTTATAGCTTTAGCAATACATGCTCCATTTGGTTTATATTTCCACGCACATCTCTCTTTTGTTTGCACTAGAACACACATCTATTAATTATCTAGGGTCGTAGGGTTGAAGGTCGTATTAAGTTCACTGACAGATTTACACCTGTCATGGAGGGCAAACAGTCCAACTGCTGGACACACAGAAACGACATGGATTAAGAGATCGACACAAGCTGGACCATGTGATAGACAATCTCCCATATAAGAGGACAAAGTGATAGACAGCCTAGTGGCAGACACGAGAGGACTCGGCAAACATCGAGATGAATCCGGTTAAGAGTGGCTCAAGTGACAGACAAGTTATTTAAAAACTAACAAAGTTCTAAACATGGTAGTAGTGTTTGAAATGACATTTCCGGACCATTTTCTCCCATAAGGTTAACATTGATCCACCACATTGAATGGGGTGGATCACTCTCTCCCCTAACCTAAGCTAATCTAACTTAACCTAAGCTAAGCTAACCTAACCTAACCTTAACAGGCTTTTGATTACACAAGAGTACTTTATGTCCCTGTATTTGTCGTTCTGCCCCTTGCAGCTCCCCTCTCCTCCCTTGAGTCTAGATTCCAGCCTCCATCCCGTACTCTCCTCCCTGCCTTCATCCCCTTCTCTTACCATACCCGCCAATCGCTCTTCTCCCCTCCTCCCAGTCTCCTACCCCCAGCCCTGATCTGCACAACTTCCAGTCCCCATCCTGTACTCTTGCCTCCTTTAAGCCATACGACTTCCTGTATCCATCCTGAGCAAGAGGTAAACTGGTTCGATCATGATCGTGTTGATCCCATCCATCCTCTTACCACCCACCCTGCTTACCAGCCGGTCCTCAAACATTTGACAGCTTGGATCTTGTACCTTAAATGATGTATCCATAAAGCTTACCACCCGCTCTTTGATACCTGACGGCTTAGATCTTGTACCGTAAACGATATGTCATTCCTGCTTGCCACACATCCCTCAAAATATTCTGAGAAGGTTTGAAACGGTACTAAATAATTATGCCTCATTTTTCACCCGACACCTTAAACGTCAAGGTTAAGCTGACTAGTTGGGGGGAAAAATTAGTTTAGTGTAAACAAGGACAATCGTGTATTGAATTAACTGTTATATAACTTAGCCCACTCCTAACTGGATGATATCAAAGTTTGTCGAGCAGTTGGTCCTCTCGTGTCGACCACTTGGTTGTCTATCCCTTTGTACTCCTATACATGAGCCTGTCTAACAGTTGGTCCAAGTTGTGTCGGCCACTTGACCCACCCAGCCTTCCAAACAATGGTTTTCATTTTGTCCACCGGTTGGCTGTCTATCACATGGTCCGGCTCTTGTCGATCACTTGGTCCGTGTTGTTTCTTCGTGTCTAGCAGTTGGCTGTCTACCACTTTGTTGTTTATCATTTTACCTACTCCTGTCATGAAAGTATTGCATGTTTCTCCTGACTGTTCAATGAACAAACAAGCTTGATATTGTATCAGCCTGTCACATTACATTTTTACGGTTTCATTCTGTTTGAATTATGGTTTACTGCTTTAAGGTTAGATGGAAAGAAATATTAGTTAAGGTAAATATTTTTTTCTTGTTTTATAACAAAATAACTTTTTGGTCTAAATTTAGTAATCATAACAGTTATTTTATGTTTGTCATGGGTATTTTGGAAATTTAAAGGGACTTTTTATCTTTATTTAACAAGTTACTACTGCTTTGGTGGTCACATGGTTTAAGGTGTAACTCTTGTGTTAAATTAGACTGCCAATAGCGGGGAGATTGGCGTTTGAATCCTGGTCAGGAGAACCGAGAGTGGTTTTCCCTAAATAGTTTACCACTCTCTTTCCACACAAATGTTTATAAAATTCCTCTAAATTTAATCTTTATCATCCCTATCTCATTAGCATAATTAGTAAGCCTACATATGCATATTTAGCCTGAACAGGTAGTGGGACATGGTGCTAAAAAACCAATAAAAAACAAGCATCTCTCCAAATTCATTCAAAGCTTTTAACAAATATTCAAGAACTTTGAAGTTATCCTGTGTAAGAAATTAAACTTAACGTATCTACTGAAGTATTATTTTATATATTTCAGCCAAAAATTGTTTTTGTTTTAAAACTATAAAATTACGAGTTTCAATTCACATTCATATTTTTAATAGATATTTAATATCCAGGGTATGCCGAAGGTAAGCTGAAACCTACATTAATAGGTCATCTAATATTATATTAACCTACATTGTGTTGGGAGTTTTATAGATTTTTATGGAGCAAGTAATAGTTACACATGTTTGTTAACCTGTTGTTTCTAAAGTGTTCTTAGTGTACCTGAGATCAGCCATTACCTGACTCTCGCACATGGCCTACTGCGAGAATATTACATCTGGCTCAAGACCGTCAGGTCTGATCAGCCGGGTTTGGTGAGTTAATTCACGCTCACAACATAGCTTTATTATTAACACAAGTTTTAAGTTGCATCTTATCTGTTTCGGTGGCCACATAGCTTTAGACGTCACTCTTGGTTCAGACTAGACTGCCGATGACTAGGAGCTCACGGACGGTTGTACTGAGAGTGATAGTTTTTTACTCTCCCTCCCTTCAAATGGAGGTACACTGCCTTTAAATTCAACCTTCCTAATCCTTAACTTATTAACCTCTTTAGTAAATGTGCGTATAACCTGAACAGGTAGTAAGACACGGTGCTAAAATATAAAGTGACATAATTTTGGTCGCCCTGTTTCACCGCCCATTCGGCTTACACACAAATGTACTAATTACACTAATGTGTCAAGATATGAGAAAGGTTACATTTTATAGGAGATATGTTTGTATTTGCATGAAGGGAGAGTAAAAATCAAACTAGGAATAACCAGGCTCATTTCACCCGACTGGGATTCAAACCTTGATCTCCAGCAGGTTGGTCTGTTGCGAGAGTGACACCTTAGACCAGTGTTCTGCAAATGGCATGTCGCGGTGACAAATTAGGTGTGCCGTGAGGCCAAATCCCAGTGTGTCACATATCACTATTCAATAAAAAATGCAAATGAATTGGTCCGAGTGGCGGACAAAAATACTTCAGAGTTTGATAGATATAACAAATAAACTTGTAAATAGTAATTTTAAAATAAATTTTCTATACGTCGTTTATGTTTCTTACCTTCTGTACTTATCAGAATTTTAATTAAATATATTTGTCAAAATAAAAGCTCTTGCATGAAGTTAAGGGTTATCACTTACCCAAATTACTAGAATTTTGTTAATGAAATGTTTCCAAATATTAAAGAAGCAAATACAGAAAAATAATTTCAACCTTTATTCTCGGAACCTTTGAAGTTAACTCAGGAAAAAAAATTAGTGTATACTTTCCCTTTGAAGTATAATCTAACAGTGCAACCATTGAACTAGGGGAGTAGTTAATTTTCTGTTGTCACAGAGATTACCTAAAACAAAACATTGTGCCGAAAAAAATGTAGGCTTGTGAGTGTACTGTGAACTTAAAAAGTTTGCAGAACACTGCTTTGGATGGTTTCGTTGCCGAACTGGGTTTTTATTAACAATTTACATGTCTATAAAAATATAGCTGTTGATTTTCAGTTTATTATATCCTTTAAAGTGTTTTAATTTCCTATTTGTGATTTATGTTCAAGTTAATTGCTATCCTTTATCACTGTACTGTTTAATCTACCCTAGGGTTTTAGAAAGAAGAAGAGATAAAAAATTCACAAACATATTATGAGTATTATATTTTAGGTATTGATAATATCTATCAATAGTGACAGTTGTCTGACACCTTAGCTCAGTTGGTAGAATGTCTCCTTACTGAGCTTAGGGTTCCGGGTTCGATTTTCGGCATGGCTGAAAATGTATCATTGATGAAAATATGGGTTTACCTTATCACATTGATAAATTGTCGGGTGGGGACTGGATGTTTTGTCTATCCTAGTCTTAAGATAGCTTATAAGGCGTATGTACAGTAGCCCCGCGGCTTCTTTGGTGCTGACTGACAGTTCACAGCTGACTTCTGACAGTCAACATTTAGGTATACACCTAAATTTTGACTGTCAGAAGTAACAGCTGCTAAATACATGTTTTTGCAGCTCATATGGTTCGGCGTAGGGATACATAATTTGGTCTAGTAACTTTTCAAAGCCGTCAGCTGTCACTCGGCACCAAAGAAGCCACGGGGCTACTGTAGCCACAACGGGCTTAGCGAACTGGTAGCGGAAGAATATATTGCTTGAATAAAACACTGACCCAGGCCCCAAGCGGGAAACTGTAATGCATGTGATGTTATAGTGACAGCCGAAGATCACATGACTTGACATTATGAATAGGTGAAAATAGATCTAGAAACTTTTCTAGCGCTCAGATAAGGGTCTTCCTTTGAAAATTGGATCTTACTTTGGTGTGTGTTGTCAGTTTTGTGCTGGGATGAGCTGTTGCTTCCTCGCACTGACTCTGATTGGACGAGCTATCCCCGGCTCGGTCATAGCCTACATCTTATTGATGCTAGTCATGATCAGTCCAGGCATCTGTATACATCTCCTGCCCGTATCTATAGTGGACAAAATTAGGGCAGTGCCGACCATGTTTGAAACAAAAAAGAGAGGTATGTGTGATTTGTATGATCAAGTCTATTGTAAATATATTCTTCAAAATTGCCGTGGAATGAAATAGCTACAAGGTGTAAACTTTTAAGTGAACATTCTATTTCTGGTTAATTTAGTATCAAAAAGTTTCATATCCAATGAAAAAACTGCTATACTTAAGATTATAATGACATTTGGCATATGACAGCGTCTCACACTATGAACTAAAAATATTAAACTCTTATTTTTGAAATGAAATGTTCCAGAAGTAGGCCTAATACAGCTCTATGCTAGTAAAGCAACCAACTGTAACACAGTTAATCTTTTCATTTTAAATCATTTGTATGACGAGAATAAATTTAGTTTGTTTGAGAAGAAAGCATTTGTAATTTGTCCAAAAAGAAAAGTTAGTGGAGAGTGATGGAGGTAACATAATGATAAGTTACATCGCCACACATTGTTAGAATAGCCAAATCTCGCAGATTATGGTAGGCAGGATATGCACCGCGAATGGAAGAATCTAGAACTTTGTTCAAGCTATTGACTGACAATCCCAATGGGGAAAGACCAGTGGGAATGCCTCGACGCATATGAAAGGATAACATTAGACTGGAACTGAAAGAAAGAGCATGTAATGAGGTGGACTGGATAGAACTAGCTCAAGATAGGGATAGTGTGTAATGAGGTGGACTGGATAGAACTAGCTCAAGAATAGGGATAGAGTGTAATGAGGCGGACTGGATAGAACTAGCTCAAGATAGGGATAGGGTGTAATGAGACGGACTGGATAGAACTAGCTCAGGGATAGCTGGCATACCTTTGTGAGTGCGGTAATGAACCGAGCTCCTGATTCCGTAGAGTGAGTCGGTATGTTTATTGCCACAGATGAAACTATGGACAGTGAGGGGGAAGACTATATGCCCGAGTGGACAGGGGAGAACCTGGCTCTCCTCAACTCGGCCGGCGATCAGGACTCCGACAAGGATGAGGAGGAGAAGGATGAGAGCAACAACTTTGCGGAGGAGCTCACCCTCAACACAGAGAATGGAGGTACCTGAAACTATTTTCATAGCATGGTTGCACAAGACCCGGCAACAAAGTGCAAATATTATAGATGTTAATCATTCATTAGCTACTTGTTAGAAGAGCTACATCCTGGTAGGCGAGGGTGGGGCTACCAGTGGGACACGTCCACCAATCAGACAATGAATCATCATCTGTTTCCAGCCTGTAATTGGCTCAGTTTAGTAAAATGCCTCCATCTCCTGTTCTTCCTCCCTTATTCTTGTCCATTCCTGTCCCTCTAATCTTTTTCTTGTCTGCTATACAGCACTTCCTTACACTTCAAAGGCACTTATAGCAGGTCTCTTTGACACCTGTAGGACATCTCTCCCTTTATAAAATGAGTACCATTGGTAAAATGACTGAAATATGAGAATCATTTATACCACATGAAGACTGATTTTTATTTGTCGTAATTTATGAGTCAACATAGAAAAATGACATAGGAACAGGGATTTGAACTGGCGGTCTTGGCTTTATGTTTTGACCGCTCTTCCCACTGATTCCATCCATTTTGTTGGTGTGTCATCAGGATAGCTCATTTGGTAGTGCGGTCAACACATAAAGCAATATCTCTGGTTCAAATCCATGTTTGGGTGTTATTTTTTTTTATATATATTTTCACAAATACTCCATCAGAATGTCATTGAAAAGATGTGATGCTTAAGTGAGTATTTGTAAAAAAATAATAATACTGGAACACCTTTATTCTGCTCTACACTCTATTATCTTCGCCCGTTGCTCAGAGCGAGCCGTTCAATTGTTTGCGGCTTCACCCCGCCAGCAAGTTTTCCCAGAGAATATTTGCAATTCATTGAGGTGCGGCCGAAGAGGACATTAGTTAAGACCAGTATTTTTATGGTTTCTAACTTATTACGACAAAACACCTTTCTGGCCAAATGAATAAAATGGTTCCGGTAGATATGTTTAGTTTAAATTTTTACACATAATCTCAACAAAAGGGGAAAGCAAATAACCCCAAGGAAATTAATGGAGATAAAGTTTTGAAGGAAAATATTGCAAGGGAGATCAAGAAACAGATGGTAAGTGCAGAATACCAACAAGTGTACAAATGAGAGGAGAATAGTGGTGGAATTACTCAGGGAGGTAAAGGCATTTCACTAAACTGACTCGGCCACTGGCTGTAAACAGCTCATGATGATGAGTAATCTCAATAGTCCTTGAATCATTGTCATGAGCATTCACACAAGGGCGGATCCAGGGCCTATTGTCGGTGGGGAGGGTAGCATTGGTTTACATAAGGCTCCAAGTATAAAAGTAATTTCCCGTTTGAACACAATTTAAATCCTCACAAAATAAAACTAATAGACTGTGATTATGTTCATATTAACACAAATTTGAAGAGCTGTTTCGCTGTGGTCTTACAGATTCAACAGGGACTCAG
The DNA here is from genome assembly GCA_902141385.1 of Timema californicum. Classification (NCBI taxonomy): domain Eukaryota; kingdom Metazoa; phylum Arthropoda; class Insecta; order Phasmatodea; family Timematidae; genus Timema; species Timema californicum. The sequence goes on from CABFOW010000244.1 coordinate 46,393, forward strand.
CTCTCCCTCGGCGCTGATGTGGGCATGATGCCCTCACATGACAGTATTGATGGTCTGGACGTAAGTGAGTTTGAAATCTCCGCCCCTACCTCCCTTCTCCCGGATACTGGTCGACTTGAGCGGCAGCTGGACCCGGACGCATCCGATACTGACGACGAGGATATCGCAGGGATACAGTTTCAGAGCTCGCACTTTAACGGTGACAGTTCTGAGGAGGAAGAGAAGGCGTTCACCCAAGGACTCACGTTTACAGACAACCAACAAAACGTTGACAACCAGGCGGCAGGTAAAGCAAAAATAGACCCGGTAGCTGGATCCACAAGTCTGGGAGAGATGTTAAAATCGACAGTAGTACAGGCCGTGACGAAAAATATCACGGACCTTGGAGTGATGGGCCAGAGTTTGTTTTCCACGGTGATGAACAGTGGAGTGTCTCGGGCAACAACCCCCGCGAAAAAATCTACAAATGTAGAAGACATTTTGTCTTCTGATGATGACAGTGATGATTTTGAAATTATTTCTCAAGATGATTTATCGTAGTAGTATGATCCCCTGTTTTTTTTTTAAACTGCAAACAGATTCTTTAAAACCTTTAATAGGGAGTATTTCAAGAAGCTTGCTAAAATTACAGAGAAGAAAATATATCACTTTATTTTAAAATTGTATGTAGTTATCTAATGTGTTTAAATATTTGACGTTTTAATCATTTATCAAAGTTTAAATGTGTGTAGTTTCTTAGATATTTTGTGGCTGCTTATTATCAAGTTGTCTTTTTTAACTTCCTGTAGGATGGATCTGCTTTAAGTCTATGGTGCTATTTATTTTCATTAAAAAATTAATGGATTTGTATAAAGCAAATGAGAATCTAAGAGATGAGATTTTTTATTATATTTGATGAATTTGTATGGAGTAATTGAGAATCCAATAGATGAGATTTTATGATGTTCATATAGATATTTCCTTATGAAGCAAAGTAATATGGCACTTTTATTTTTTGAAAGTTGTGAAATTTTTCTTTTATCAGAGCTGAATAGCAGCTTTTCTTATGCTGTGAATATTTTTTATTAATCTGTACACAGGGCTGTGGAGTCAAAGTAAAAATGTATATTATATCAGTATATGGTAAAGATATCATTTTAATTTTATACGTTTTTTTTTTAAATCTCTTAAGACCAATATTTGTAATTTGGATTAACTAATTTATTCTAATAAACGTTCAGTGTCAAAGAAGCTTTCCATGAAGTAATCTGTATTGAAGCATTCTACTGCAGTAAATTTATTATTAATTAATACACTTTAGCCATTTATGAAGGGAGTCAAACAACATTCTGAATCTTATATTTCTCGAATATGAATCCTAAATTTTCTTTCAAATCCCTGAACTAAAAAAAATTAATAATTTAAAGTTTAGATATTAAAAATTGAGTATTTTTGTTTGTAACGTCTATTACATAATAAACAAAACACTTTTTTTAGTGAATTAGTTGATTTCAAGTGTCCTATCACTACTCTTGTATAAATATCAAATTTTTTGGATCACTTATTCAAAAAACACACAAGGTAAAAAAGGACACAATTTATTATGATATAATAATACTTATCACCATCTCTTACTATTTGTTTGAGTTATACGCTTACGTAATAATAGATTAGGAATTGGTAAGGTTGAATTTAGAGGAAGCGAACCCACATTTGCGTGGAGGGAGAGTGGAAAACCACCTCAGTTGACCCGACCGAGATTCGAAGATTGATATCCCCGTCCTTGGCAGTCTAGCTCGACACGAAACCAAAACCATCGCATTAGCTAACTACGCTACTGAGGCGAGTTATTATGATATAACAGAGGGAGAAAAAAAAGAACAAAAATTTCTACTGCAACATCTGGCAGTAATGTTTCAGGCCTAAGATCTAGTTGCATTATTAAACTGAAGAAAAGGTATGATGTGTTTTAAATGTGAAACTTTTGGACTTGAATTATTAGTTTTTATGTTGTAGTATAGGCTTTCAGAGGTGACCTGGCGGTCTAGGGGTAAGGTGTCAGACTTCTGTGCTGGCGGCCGGGGTTCAATCCTCGGTCACAGCACAGATTTATCTGATTACCAAACCCTTCCTTCACCTCTGACAAGACATCTTGTGAATGTGGGGAATGCCAGGTCTCCACCGTGGTTCGGATTCCACGTTAAACTGTAGGTCCTCCATTTCATCTCACAATCACCCTACCATTACACATTAGCGTAAGTGCATATAACCCGAACGGGTAGTAAGACGCGGTGCTAATAATAAATAATGTTTTTAGTTTGATGACATTTAAAATTAAACAAATAGATGTCAGCCCTTTGACAATTTGTACTACATAAGAGTTAGTCCTATATTATAACCAGTGCCCAGTTACTTGTTGTTATGATCTGTGATTAATGATTAGTCATCCAGGATTTCTTTAATTCAGTTGTCTTTATTGTTATTTTACTCTTGTATTTATTAGTATTTAAACCTTGTATTACTTAACAAAAGTTTGTTCTCTGCTTGTGACTTATGAATAAGTTATGTGCTAATTGTTGGATAGTGTGTGTTAGGTAGAATTTCAGTTGAATTTATTCATAAAAATACTGCACCCTTTATTGGCCCGTTTTCAATACATTTCTGAAGACACCTAAATAGCTTATTTGCATCATTGATTGACACCAAACCCAAAATAACCAAGTTTATTTCTAACAAAACATCAACAAATAAATTGAATCATTTTTATTCTATGCATAAACAATGTCACTTTTATATATTTTTAAAGGGAAATAAATAAATATATATATATATTTATTTTTAAAGGGAAATAAATAAATATATATACTTTCTTTTTTTATAACAAAATTTTATATCATACTACCAAAAAAATATGTTAGACATTTTATTTCTGATAGTATTTTGCGCTTATGGAATTGCTACTAGTTTTATTCGCGTTCTGCATTCAACCTGAAAATTCCTGGTGGCAGTTCTTAAAGAACATTATTGTAAATTCAGGACTTTATAAGAATTTGTCTACAACTTTTAGCATTGTTACTTGAATGATTTGCACTAAAAGATTTTGTGATATTGTTTTTTAAATTAATAATTAAAGATGATTAATATAGCTTGTACACTTATTTAACGACTGAATTATTTTATTAATATTACTGTTCTCCTTATGATAAATTTGTACAATAAAGAGATGATTTTTTTAATTTTTTTTTTGTCCTAAAGTAAATGTTTATATTTAAGAATATTTTAAAATGGTCAGTTACAATTAAGTTAATTTCAAAGCTTATGATACAAAAAATTATTTTCTTCATTCCAATTCTGAAAACTTCAGCTAGTATATCAGATAAATTGTAATATTTAAAAAATTTCTTTTGAAAAAATAAATAATTTGTAATTATTTCAAGAATGTGTATTTTAATTTTACAGCACATTAAAAAATATTTGGTGTTTTTATAGCTACTGATAGCAAATATAATATATTCAACAACAACTCTTTCCAACCTGTGGCCGAGTCACTTTAGTTAAATGCTTCTATCTTCCTCTTTCCTTCCACCATTTCTCTCCTCTTACTTGTACACACTTTTGTTATCTGCTCTTCACATATCTTTCTTGGTCTACCTCGCGGTATTTTTCCTATATACTTTAAGTGCACCAACATCCTCATTACATGCCCATACCATCTCAATCTTGCTTCCTCTACTAGTGTACTCCAGCATCCTCATTACATGACCATACCATCTCATCCTTGCTTCCTCTACAAGCTCATTCTCACAGGAACAAAGTGATCAAAACCAGAAGCTGACATGCCGTCGTTTACGGAGTCGCAGAGATACTACGGTCTCTACACCGACCTCTACATTAATGGACATTACTAACACGTAATGAGCTTAGTAAAGATGCTTAGGATTGTGCACTTTAACTTTCCATCCATTGAGACTTCAATTCAAAAGATGAACATACAATTATTTTTGATGACCATAAAATTATAGTTTGTATTTTTTTGGTATCTATGTATGAGTGAAATATAAATTTCTATTATCGTGTAGTAAGGAATTTATTCAAAAACGAATTCTTATCAAAATAAACTAGAAACAAATTTTTTATTAATAGGTGGATTCTAGGAACATAAGAACGAGGTCATATATAAAAGGTTCACACACTTGTCAAGAAAGCTGCAGTTCCATAGAAGTGTAAAAAAATCTACCCCAAATAAAGATTTTTTCAAGTAATTTTAACTCACTAAAATATATTTATAAGTTTAGAATTTCGTAGATGATTTTAAAAAAAATTACCAGATTTAGAATCCTTAATTTTTATTACCAAATAATTATCTAAATGATTTTTTTTTATTGTCATCCCAAGACTACAAAAACATCTAATTTTAAATTTAATTCTAAAATCTTTATAGAGAACATATTTTGTGATAATAAATTTATTGTGATATTTGGATACAAAAATCAAACCAAAGGGATTTTTTTTTTAAATATCTCTACATTTTTGTTCCCCTAGTCATTTTAAAATTTCCATTAATTTTTAATTTGTGAGAACCTTGAAGTTATTAGGCACCAAACAAAAGTTAAATGACTTCAGTTTTGTTAATATGTACTGAAAATTCTTATGTTCAGACTTATCAAGGGATGATAGCAAAAAAATTACTATACATTATCTAAGATTTTATTGATATATATTTATTAGTAATTGATTACGATGTTTTATCAATTTGGCTTTGAAACACATTCCCGTATCATTGCAGCATTTTTATTCATCATAACCCACTTGGGTGGTCTAATGCGTCACTCTCACAATAGACTAGACTGCTGCTGACGGGGAGGTTGTGGGTAATTTTACCTAAACGGTTCAACCTTCCTCATCCCTAACCCATAAGCATCTATCCTATATCCCAAAAAAAGTAGTAAAACATGGTTTTAAACAAATTATAACAAAAATAGTAGTGAAACCTCACGGCCTAAATTGGAAGGCATGTTGTGTTATATTGTATGTTATGTGTGAGTTGCGAATGACAAAACGAGCATTGCAGGTGGTTTTGATTAGCCTATAAACAGATATAATAGAGGCGCTGATGACAAAAACATTGTCGGCATTCCTTAAGTCAGAAACCGGGCCAAGATAAAATGTAGGGGTGACCCTGCCCGATTAGAGATTACCTGGGCTAGGACTTGTTTGGAGGGCTACCGCTTGCGCCCAGGGTACTGGGGTTCAGGAACCTTGTAGGGATCACCTAGGCAGGGCTCATACTCTGTACCTAAAGGTCCTCTTTTTTCCAACTTAAGGTCCTTAAAGTCCTTAAAAATGAGTATATGAAATGTTTATGGATAATTGATGTAAATTTGTATGATTTTAGGTATAAATTTTTAGGCAAGTTGCAGAAATCCTGCCCTGATGTCTTTAAAGATTGATGTTTCAAACTTGCGTCTTGGTTACGACAAACTGCCTCGTCAGGACCCTTTCCCCTTGTCATTTTTTTTTGTCCTGGAGTATTTCCTCTTTGTTTGGCATTCATAGTATTTCTTGTGGCCCCCAAAATACAAGGAAGTAACAAAAGTAGTTAAAGCCTGTCTTTAATTGCCACATGGTAATTCTAATGTTGAGAGAATCTTTTCAACATATGGACATGCGATCACTGAGAAGACTGTTGCTATGAAAGAAAGAGCTTTGAATGCACGATCGAATGACATAGAAGCCTTGAAGTTTTATGGCAATAAACCTGCTTGTGTTCCAATCACGAAAGAGCTCATTGCTTATGGAAGAAATGCAAGAGGTATCATCAGTACTTATAGGAAACCATGCGAGGAGAAATGAGACCTAAAGAAGATGAGGAGAGAGAAATAGAAAGGTCAAAAGAAGGAACTTAAGAAGTCTTTTGAGAATATGAAGACAAATTTTGTTAATAAAAGAAGTTCATAAAAAGAGTGCAGCTGACAAACTTCTTGAGCAAACATAATTATGTATTACATCTAGGCTGAAAAGAAAAAGCTTTGATGAAAAGCAGGTAGCTCATGGGCTATTGGAGGAATATAAAGTTTTAAAAATCGAAGAGAATAAAGCCAATAAAGAAACATATATACAAACAAAGAAAAAAAACATCTTCTTTAATAACTTCATTTTTGAGAGGTCTGCCAAAAAATAAAAGTAAAGTAGTAAAAATACAAAAAATTTCATTTTATGACTTTTCTTTTCTTTTTAATTTTCTTCTTCTTTCTAATTTAATTAACTGTTAGCCTAAGATGTGATATGTAAATGATAGCCAATAGTTAAATGTGACATGTAAAGTTTTAAGAAATATGTATTAAAGAGAAATAACAATTATAGGTGTAAAAGTATTCAGTATATTTATGTATTTTGACTATATATAAAAACTAGCCATATACCATCCAGGGTCAAATCAAAAAGCCTTATTTTAATCGTTTAATATGGCTAAACCGTTAAATCAACCTACAAGTAGTGTTAAAGTTAAAATACAAGCTATAAATAGAACTTAAAGAGCTAAAAGAATTTTTTTTGGTTTGACCTTAACTGGCTTAGGGCTGTTTTTTTTTAAAACATGATTTTGAATAACATTTTTGTTGTTCCCATTCTTTTTATGAGGTCCCTTTTTTTGCCTGAAAGTACCCTTAAGTCCTTATAATAGATCTCGATATGCAGCATGAACCCTGCCTAGGAGTCAGACAGGCCATTGGGTATTCCTAGCAACACCTCGTTTTGTCACAAGCTTCTGAGTATTCTCTAAGTTCTTCCATTCTAATATCACTACCAACATCACATTTGTAATAGCCTTAGTAATACTAATAAACCTCTTTAAAAACCAAGTCTTAACATCAATCACGAACCCACACAAGTATACAAAATCACCTCCTCCTTAACCTCGGCCATAGCACATCCTGACAGATTCTAGGCCCACGTGTTAAGAAACAAAAGGCGGAGGTGACTAACTAATTTGATTAATGTCTCGCCTTTTCTCAATACAGGGTTTAGGCTCAATGTGCTAGTTTTCTTTTGTTCGGCAAAATTTTACAGTAAATTGATGTAAAAATGATAGCACACTAGCAAGACAAAATGTCGACAGCCGGCTGTCACGGTAAGATAAAGAGAAAACACCATTGTGACAATGAGTGAGGTTGGAGGGAACAAAACAAAAGAATGTAGGGGAAGATCGAATTAGCAAGACCCTGCTGTAGTATTTTACAAAAATAGGAGTGAAAGAAATAAGTCAAAGAGAGAGCTCAATGTTCCATTCCCGGCAGTACATTTCCCATCCAAAGTTATCCGCTGCAGTCGAACTAGCTGATGACCTAACAATATCAGGTTCATACAGATCAAGTACTGTCTGCTGCTTCAATACACTTGTTCGAGTGTGTGACAGTTTCAATAGTTCCTTCCACTTCAAATATATTTTCAGCCCCCTCCGTCTCGCTGTCGGAGGCGCTGCTCTCGTATTTCTCGGTCGCCCCTTTACGAGAGGGTAAAACATTCAGTAAAGCTTCTTTCCAAGGGGAGCCCTCAGTTACTGCCAAAAGGATCTCGAACACTGAAACAAGCTCCATACATTATAAGCTCGCCAGTAGTGAAAACTTAAACTATCGACTAGTAATAGTTAATCAGTTTATCACATTTTTTATCTTTTGTAAACATGTTTCAATAATTATTTGGGTTGAACGAAAACAAATTAGCGCTAATATCTTCAAGATGAGGAATGTTCAATTTAGAGGAAGTGTACCCGCATTTGTGTGAAAAAACATTTAAGAAAAACCACGGTCAGGATACCGACCAGTATTCAAACCCCGATCTCATTGTCGTCGGCAGTCTAGTCTATTGAGAGGCCAGGAGGCCACCGAAGCAGGTAAGTGCACATTATATACCCCCTAATAATAAATAAATACTCTTATATATAGAATATGTTTAGCTTTACAAACTATTTGAAATATATCAATATGCTAGGACATTTTATGAAAAATAAAGAACATACCATGAACGATTGACAACACTTTAGTTGTGCGCATTTCCAGATACTCTCGAATAGGCAACTGAGCATGAGCAATTCCTTTGTCGTTGGCAATCTGTAGTGTTAGACCCTTAAAAAAAACAATAATTTACGACAAACTATGGTTAAACTATATAATGGATATACAAATATCAAACACATATTGGTAACTTAAAGTTTGTATCTAATCTAGTGAATAACAAAGCTATTTTTTTTTACCCTACCCAACATATTTCAAATATTCTTTAAATTTAAAAGTGACACCTGGACATGGGAATCAAACCTGGGACCTTTAGATCAATACACCAATGCTCTTACCACTGAGCTATCCAGGAGTAGTCCTGTGCTCAGGATCATTCTTCAAACATATTTTAAGGCAGAGTTTGTGATGGACGTGTGGAAATCATCGGCTACATATGTGTGATCGATTAGTCCACGAGCTATCAGTTAACGCAACCACCTTCGGCTCAGGAAGGCCTTATGCTCACAATAGTACAATGTTTTTTTAGCACCGCGTCTTACAACCTGTCCGGGTTATTCGCCTAGCAGACAAGTTATCATAGTTGTTAAATTCAGACTGTACAATAGCTTGGCTGATGATTTCTACATGTCTCCTCACTGACTGCCTTAAAATATGAGTGAAGAAATGACCCTGGGTACGGGATGACTCCTGAATAGATAAGAGGTAAGAGCATTAGCGTAGGTCTACTAAGATAAAGTGTAACATTGGGTTACAATATACTACCCACCCCCATGTTAACCTTCACAAATAAACTATCTATTGGATGCATACTACCCACTCCGAGACTAATAATCCTTCTGCATTAGTACTCTTCTCTATTGTAGTTCACAGTAGTTTCGATCTATATCAAGATTATTATTATTATTAGCACCGCGTCTTACTACCCATTCGGGTTACATGCACTTACGTTAATATGTAATGGTAGGGTGATTGTGAGATGAAATGGAGGACCTACAGTTTAAAGTGGGATCCGAACCACGGTGGAGGCGTGGCATTCCCCAAGAGAACATTATTAAATCATATAAAACAAGAATAAATTCCCTGCAATCTAAAACTGTTAATGTACTTACCATTTGTATCTTCTGGCTAGAATGACCTCCAAGTCGGGCCTACACATATCGCGTCTTAGTTTGACGAGTGGACCGAGCGAGCTATGGTGTGCTCGCAGCTGATCTGACCACCCCGGTTGAAGTTAAACTAAAATGGGCCGGCCAAGTTTTCCCTCGAGTAGTGGACTGCGACTATCCTGCCCTCTGGCAGACGACACGACACGTGTTCTACCACCGAAACATTGTGTGAATGAAGATGTCTCGATTGAAGAGGTCTAAAGGGTCGATGTAAGCAACGGGCGTACGCGATCATCCCTGCGTAACCCAATTCCACGAGCTGGTCAATGAGCTACGTGATTTCATGCTAGCTTCATGATGGCCTAAGTGACGTCACCGACGAAGTGTTAAAATTCCCCACCATCCTTCCCTAGCAACAAGTCCCTATATATAGCAATGTGTCTGTATACAAAATCGACTATTTGATTTCGACGCTTCAGGAGAAATTCTGTCCTGCACTTGGACATAATCAGGATAAACTGTTCTGCGTAGTAGTCAATGGACATAAACTATGGTGTGTTTATATTTGAACTCTAAATTAACATAATATTTTGTATTAGCCAGATTAGGTGTAGTAATCTTTGCTAACTCAAATGTTTATTGATTTGAAGTAATTTTTGATATGAAACACTTATTAATTTCTGTCGCCACTTGGGCGCAAGTGTCTGTCATGTCACTTAAAATTTTAGATAACCACAATTATTAGTTAATTTGTTGTTTGGCGTATTTAATGTAAATTGTCTTGAAATTATGGTTATCAGTAATAATAATTTCACCTTTTTGGTATTGTTCTGTTTGTTGATTATAATGGGATGTATATATATATATATATTAAAGTAACGTTACTTTTTCTGATTGATAAATTTAGTATAATATAATTTAATAGACTTTTATATTTTTCCAAATCTTTTGCTAGAATTGATTGGTTTCATAACAATGCATTGTTTCAAGTATCATACGACTAATTATTAACAAATAGGGATCTTGTTTAGGTCTCTCGACATCTGATAGTCCCGCGAGAGTTTGACAAAGTCTGTAAGCCAAACTCAAGTGTTGTTTGAAATATCTGAGTGATATTTACATTTAAATTTAACCTTTTTATGTGGACGTTCGCAGAAATAAATCAGACACCCTTTGTAACAATTTAGAGTTGCCCATTAGGTTCCTGTTTCTGTCATCACATAACTACCGGGTTCGTTATATAACGATTAATAATTTGTTCGATATTCAACATTATGGGATGTTCTGTCTCTTCAAGACTGACCCAATCGACTCTAGGATATGTTACTTGTTTAGTAACATTCTCGTAAACGTACTGCTCAAACAATAAACAGTTTATTACCGATTTAATTGGTTTCCAACATACCTCCGTTTGACCTTTGAGGCCATGAAAATTATTGTTATTACCTTTGAATAAACCATTTATATTGTTATTTAAATCTTTACAATGTTTTGCCTTTTAGTATGTCTCTGATATTAACACCCTTCCACCTTTTCGTCTATACATGGTCATAGAGAAGAGATAGTAGACTGGGTGGTAACAAAAGATCCCGATTTCAATTTCTTTCTGTCCAGGTGAAATTTTTAAATTCAAAGAATAATATTTAGATGTGGCTATGGCTGTACTTAACACTTATAATAGCTTGGCTATTTAATCCATATTACAATAATTCTTTTTGTTATTGCATCTCACTACCCATTCAAGTTGTACACATAATAGAAAATAATATAAAGAAAGTACCATATTTTATTTTAGGAAAAAAAAATCAAGCAATGTAATATAGTCTTCAAAATAGGATTGTCACTTTAGCATTCAGCGTAATATAAATTGTCCCAAAGTTCTATTTTTTTCAACAGTAAGAGTTTTAATAACCTGCATTATCTAAACTAATTATTGTGACAATATAACGCTACTTACCTTCTGTGAATTGTGATCTACCAGCCCACCAATTATATACACTTTGTCATCTTCCAATGTAGTAATGATGTTATCTGAATCACTCGACAAATATATTAATTCATTTTTGTCAAATATGTCCATATAGGATTCACTTTTGAAGTTTACCTGAACAAAAACTAAAACAATTGTAAACATTTCTACCTGAAGAGTTAGGTTAGCACGAAACATATTAAGGGATCAGGCACTAACATATGCCACATGTTACACACGATTAAGGTTAGGGATGAGGAAGGTTGAATAAAGAGGGAGTGTATTCGTATTTACGCGGAGAAAGAGTGGAAAACCACATCTGACTGGGATTCGAACACCGATCTCCCTGTCACCAGTAGTCTTGTCTACTGCGAGAGTCGAACCTTAGACCACGCTGATAAACAAACAATTATTTGTACAGAAGAGACAAGCGTTTACAGACAAACGTTACCAATGGCAATTGTTTTTTTAGCACCGCGTCTTACTACTCGTTCGGGTTATATGCTTAAGTACTAATCCTGACCCGCCTCTGTGGTGTATTTGTCTAACGCGCTAGTCATGTTAAGCTCGACTGCTGAGGACGGGGAGATCGAGGTTCGAATCTCGGTCGAGTGAACTAGGAGTGGTTTGTCCTAAATGGTTTTCCATTCTCCCTCCATGTAAATGCACTTCCCCTAATTCAACCTTCCTAATTCCTAATCCATTAGCGTAATTAGTACTTAGAGCGTATAACCCGAACAGGTAGTAAGACGCGGTGCTAAATAATAATAATACTAATTATGCTGGTGGTTTTAGGGATTAGGAAGGTTATATTTAGAGGAAATGTATCCACATTTGTATGGAGGGAGAGTGGAAAACCACCCTTGGTACACCAGACCGAGATTTGAACCTCGATATCCTAGTCATCGGCAGTCTAGTTTAATGTGAGAGTAGTGTGTTTGACCGCGCAAACACCGAAGTGAGTAATGGCAGGTGTTGATAGTAAGTGTGGAATGTATTCATATTTTCATTGTTCTAAACATGCTTTCTGTCCTAATATTAATTACTGTACTTACTATGGAACTTTAACCAATGGACAATGTAGTTGAAGTTTCTGTAAAACTATCTAAATTAATAGGCCTTGGATATGCATAAGCAACATAACATACAATTTTAAAAATTAAAATAAATTTGAGCAGAAAAAAAAAGTATTTTTGAGAATGTGGAAAATTTTTGATACATACATCCCAGTTTGTATAACCAGAAAGTTTTGCCATTTCAGTCTTGGTATTTCCAACAAAACTTGTGAAGTACAACTGTATTGGATTCGAAGCTCGTCTGTTGGCACTATAACAGCGTAGTAGCTGATTCACGCACTTGTTGGTGTCCTAGGAACAGATATAAGATATATAGAACTAAGAGACGTGCAAATGGAAGTTTTATTCGAGTTTAAGTAATATAGAGCTATTTTTGTACTGTCTGTGATGAATGTGCATAATATAGTTTTAAGATTTTTTTTNGGGGGGGGAGGGCAGCGGGGGGCGAGTGCATTATGATAACAAAAATTCCGAATTTTAAATAAATTTGCCTTATATAATTTTAAAAGTTATATATTTTTTAAATCAAATAAAAATAAATATAAAATGACATTAATTGTAATGAAATATATTTTAAAATTGAATTATATGAACTAAGCATGGAATATTTGATGTAAAATTGAAATTCCTGGCATATCAAATATTTCAAGTTTTGTAAAAATCTTTGGCTTGGGTTTGAACAGTTGCTAAAACTCGACTCAAACTCTAACATTCGAGTTCATATACACAGGAAGTCAAGCTTGAACCAGAACCATAACAGGAACACTAAAAATAAATTTCCTAATAACCAGAATTATTTTGAAATTGTACTTTATTTTTCCTTTCCTCAGAATATTTTGTTAATATATAAAATAAATAAATACATATAACCTTTAATTTGCTGTCAATTATTTTTAATGCATTTTTCTATTAGTGAATTACATATTGGTAATATATATTAGATAATAAATTAAAAGAACCAGAACCAGAATATAATTAAGAACCAAAAAGAGCCAACACTTTTATTTTCCTCCTAACAAAACCAGAACCTTAAAATGATTACTGGAAGAACCAGAATAAGAACCATAACTGATAAATATTTCGGTTCGATACCCTCTCACTCACCCCTAAATGGAATTAAAGCTCGTGCACTAAAAGCTTCAAATGTAGCATTTTTATTAAGAGAAGATTTGGTTGCTCGAATAAAGTAAAGTCTTGATAGTTCGAGGCTCCGTAGAGTTCAATGCAGAGATGCACCCAGCACATGTACCTTTACATGGCATTGATCCAAGTGTTAATAATGACTTAGAAAAGAATAACATGGAGAATTTGACACTACTCGTAATTTAACTTCCTGATTGTGCAGATTTAGTTGAAACAGGTATTCAAGAGTTAAATATTTGAAAACACACAACGTATTTATTTTAATTCTAGCTCGTTGTTTCCTGAAATTTGAGTTTTCAATAGTTCAAGGTGGGCCTTTTCTCGTTCAACTCGACTAACTAGTGACCCTCTATTGGTCTTGTTCATTCGACTAATTATTGAAACTCTACTGGTCTTGTTCAACTTGGAACTACTGAGACTCTACTGGTCTTGTTCAACTTGAAACTACTGAGACTCTACTGGTCTTGTTCAACTTGAAACTACTGAGACTCTACTGGGCTTGTTCAACTTGAAACTACTGAGACCCTACTGGTCTTGTTCAACTTGAAACTACTGAGACTACTGGTCATGTTCAACTTGAAACTACTGAGACTCTACTGGTCTTGTTCAACTTGAAACTACTGAGACTCTACTGGTCTTGTTCAACTTGGAACTACTGAGACTCTACTGGTCTTGTTCAACTTGGAACTACTGAGACAAAACTACTGAGACTACTGGTCTTGTTCAACTTGAAACTACTGAGACTCTACTGGTCTTTTTCAACTTGAAACTACTGAGACTCTAATGTAGTCCTAGTGGAATGAACATTTTAATGTTGTTAAGGATAATTTTCCCCCTACCAAGTTCTTTATGTGCACTTTATTATTTAAAGTGAACTTTCTGAAGTGAATGATTATATAAGCATACAACTTAAAAGCTAGTAATTTAAATCTAGAACAAACACAACATCCAGCACCCGATCGTTAATTCATCACTGTGAAAGGGGAAACCCACATTTCACCAATGACAAATTTTACGGCCATACCAGAGATTTAACACAGGACCCTTAATTCAGTAGCCAGACGCGCTAGGTACTGAATTAATTAAGATGTTAAGACTTAATTGCACTTTGCTCACACGTTTTGACACCAATGTGTCACAACTTAGAATATCACTAATAATATATATATATATATGTTTTCATAAAACTTCTCACCTTGTTGTTCATAAGATCGTCAAATGATGTATCAATAGCAACTCTTACTTTACATTTACTTTCTGACATTTTAGAATTCTTTAATAACTTCCTAGAAGGTCCAAGAGGTTGTTTATTTAATCGAGCTTCCAACTTCCTTTGTTTAAGCCTTTCCTTTTCTTTTGCTCTGGAAGTAGAAATTTTTACATAAGATTTACAATTGAGACTTTTAGTTGACAAGTTGTTTTTTTTTTCAGAAAAAGAAGAACAGATTATTATACTGGTACTTTCTAAACCTACAGTGAGTAAGAGATGAGATTCAGTAAATGGATTAAAGATGCATTTAAATCCGTATTTGTAGTGAATTAAAATATCACAACTGGAGTTTGAAACTAAAGCTGCCTCACTTAGAGGAATTTAAATGGTGGAATATTACATAAGCTATCTTTATTTGAATATACTAACATACCCAGTTGAACTTTAACCAAAAGACAAATATTACCAACACGTTTGAGAGCTTATCTGGTTTGGTAATCGGAGTATAGGCTATGTAGCTTGGTATTGTATATTAAAACAAAAAATTATCAAATTATGTATGATATTTAAAATAACAATAGGCCTACTCTGTGTAATTTAAAAATCATGTTAACATATAGATTCAATTTTTATTTAAAAAAAAAAAA
>CABFOW010000244.1:61553-180127 GCA_902141385.1 Timema californicum
AAAAAAAAAAAAGTAAAAACAATAACAACACAATTTTTTTTATCATCGTCTCTTACTATCAGGTTATATGCATTAGTTAATCTTATGGATTAGTGATGAAGAAGGAAGTATTTTAAAGGTAATCTACCTAAATTTGCGTGTAAGGAGAGTCGGTAAATCATTTAGGAATATCACTCTCACCAGACCTGACCGGAATTCAAACCCTGATCTCCCCATGTTTAACAGGCCAGTCTAACACGAGTGTGACACCGTAGGGTAAGCGTCCACTAGCCCACATTGGACAGACTGCACGCATAGGATTTATATGTACGTCATATTATTTAAATGAGACTGCGTTCACTTGTACGCATCGGGCAATGGCAATGTCAATAATAGCTCCGAGAGAGAGATTAAAAACTCATCCATGCGAATGATGCCATCTGGAATGCTGAGTAGTACACTCACTCCCCACCATTCACATTCGGAGTTCCCAGCTTTATTTTACTGATTTAGTGATGGCCAGTACAATTCACTGTTGGGAACAGTAATTCAAAGCAATTTATTTCACTAAAATGAGCAGTTCAAGTTCAATAGTTCACAAATTACTTCTTGTAGTTCAGTAGTTCATGAAAGTCATAATACAGCCCGTAGTTCAGTCTTTCTCGACCGACCAACATCTTTCATTTCGGCCCTCCACCAGTTTGCGAAACCGCATGTGAGCGAGTTATTATTTCCCCCCTCACATCACTAGTTACACAGTAAAGGTTCGCTTTTTTTATAAGTTTATTTAAGTGTGCTCACAAATCAAATCTAGAACCTGTGTTTTTTTGGTCAAAATAACTTTGATTAGCTTAAAATCAAACATAAAATACTTAAAAATAAAATACTGTTTTGATCAGAAAAATAATACCTTAAAGTCAAAATGTAATCCGCTACAACAGCACCAGATGTTGGATTAATGATAGCTTTGCGGGGTGCAGCTAAAGTATGTCTCTAGTAGCCTATATCTTAATTATTATTATTAGCACCGCGTCTTACTACCCGTTCGGGTTATACGCACTTACGCTAATGTGTAATGGTAGGGTGATTGTGAGATGAAATGGAGGACCTACAGTTTAACGTGGGATCCGAACCACAGTGGAGGCCTGGCATTCCCCACATTCACAAGATGTCTTGTCAGAGGTGAAGGAAGGGTTTGGCTATCAGATAAATCTGTGCCGGGACGGAGGATTGAACCCTGGACCTCCAACACAGAAGTCTGACACCTTACCCCTAGACCACCAAGTGACCTCTTAACAATCATCCGTGCCAGGGATGTCCTTATAGATATTAGTATATCAAAAAAGCGAAACAATATAATTGAAGGATAAATGTTGGGAACAGGCTCCTTCAGAAATTCAAAGGGATCCAAATGCAGTACACTAAATAAATTTGATGCGTGTGGTTTGTACAATGCGGATCCCTTTTGCAACTGAAGTGGGTGTCAAAAATGTGTGCCTTTTTTGTACATACAACTGAGAGGATTTGACCCATTTATTGACTCCGAGCTCTGATGTTTAATATTGAAAACAAGAGATTTTTTTTTTAAATCACCTGCAATTTACCTTTTAGCTGGTAGTCGTTCCAACCATTTTTCCTTCTTCTTGAGCTTCTTCAATTGTCTCTTAGAAAGTTTAGGAACCTCGGAAGAATCGCCTGATGTAGCATCGATTTCTAAGGACTCCTTTTTGACATCTATGTAAGGGTTAGAGTCGCTTGAGTTGTCTTTTATATCAAGTGTTTTTTCTAGTTTTAGTTTTTTAATGTTAGGCTCACATTGGCAGTTCTCTTCATTTTTAACAGTGATTTCAATTCCACTCTTGTCATCTTCATTTGATGAAAGCATGTTTATCAACTCTATTTGAATGAGCTATTACTGAAAAAAAAATATATACATATACATTATTATTTATATTAATAAATATATATATTTGTTCCTTTACTAAACTTGACTTAGAAACTTAGAAATAGTGGGTCTAGTATGCAAACAATTTTGTTTTGAAAAGAGAAATATTTCACGAAAATAATACTACTAGACAACATTATGAAATACATTTGACAAATAAAAGTTAATCAGGCTATGTTAAAATATTTTGTTTTGATTATAAAATTATTAATTAATTCATGAGCTGACTAAATATCTTTTAATGTATTCACACCGTGTTGGTTACCACTTATTTCCAAAATTTATGCCGTGGCAGCTTTGCATAAGAGGAATAACTATAGCCTACTTGAAATAAATATATACGTACTGTACCCATTAAAATTTTTATGAATTACAAACCTAACCTAACCTTCCATGTCTGATAAAAATTATATGATGATATAAACTGGGATGAGAGTAGGAAGATATATATTTAGGCGAACATTTATGCTTGTCTGTAGGGGGACACATTTTAGGAAACACTGAAAAATATGGCAGAACGAAACCCTGTGAAATAGATGAGTATAGTGATTTACTAAATTTGGATTTATTATGTTAATCTTTTAACATTTTCTCTTTTAAGAATTATGAAGTAAATCTGGTAATGCTATTATTTTTTTAGTTTTTTTTAAAGGTATTGTTTGCGTACAACACTCGAAATAGTCTCAAAACCTTACATACACATTTAGTCTATTTCATTTGCCTCATGTAGTCTGTATATTAACTTATTAAGCCCTAGATCACATGAGCATTTTTTTTTCTCTCATGTCAAAGTAGGGCCTAGGTTAATCCTGAACATTTTCAGCGAGTGACATGCAATTTATATTTTTTCATAGAAACTACTTTCACCAGGTTCACTGGCTGATATGATCTATGGATGTGTTATTTCGTTTGGATTTTCTATCCTGATAATTTGTCATTATCATCACCAACAGACAGTGGCCGTCCGGTATGGCTAAATCACGGGTTGATGCCAATGAATATTTTTACAACCCAAAAGTTAGGTTAGGTCTGAAGACTAGTCTTTAAGAGTGGTCAGTAAAAAAAAATGTATAGGTATATTTTAAGAAAAATTTGTTGGATTATTATCGAAGACAATCCTTATAAATTTATGATAGTGAAAGGCTTTTAATTTGTATTAGGCCTACCGTTGACCTTATTCTTTCTTCACACATGTGCAATTTACGATGAGGTAGAAATCTAAGTTCATATCCTAAAGCCCCGGTATAGGCCTGAATAAGCAGAAGTCACGTCATGTATTGTCCACTTTTGCTTGGACTGATCTCTAGTGGGTTAAACATACGAAATGTGACTTTTTTTTAAAAGTATAGTTTATTACGTAAATTTTTTATGTGTAAACATACGTGACGAACACGCTGCCATTCATGATTCCTTCCGCAAAGTGATTGATTCTAGTAGGGATGCTTTTTCCGAGTATATTTAGTTGAAAAAAATCTTATAAACCGATATTAAATGTTAAATAAATTTACTGAAATAGCTATAAATATGATATTATATATAAATAAGTAATAAATAAATTGCCATAAATATAAAGGTTCAAGTTTTATTTAAATTTTAGTCAAATTTACAGTTATGCATACTTTTGTGTTAGCATCTTTGGAATTGTGAAAGCGACAGGTGAAGTATGTGGCATTGTTTATTCAAGTATTATTTTTGTGAAGTACTAATTAAATATACATACTGTTGTTGAAAATAAATTACTTGTGAAGTTAATTTTTTTTGCTAGTCCGTTTCTCATCAATGTCTAACAAAACTAATTTTAAAAACCCGGTGGTTTTGACCTAACCTGTTTGACCCCACCTGTCATTTGACATTTGGCATTCTAATAAGACTACTATAAACTATGTCAACTATGGTGTGTGTAAAATTGAATTCGACTTGATTTTGTATTAAAGCTATATTTGTTTATATTTCTTGCAAAATTGATTTCATTAAATAATGAAACTTCACTTAAATAAGTTTTAATTGTTGAACTTTGAAATAGACCTAGGACCAGAATCGTGAATGATGCACGAATTGTTTACACAAGTCCTCAGCAAGAAAGATTTATCAAAGGTGAGTGAAAATCACAGCCGCTAAACAGATATTTTATACTGGGAAATATTTGGGACACTGAGAATAATTTTAACAGAATATTTTTTTAAGTGTAACTGTCACAAGTTTAATTCTTTACCATTAACAGAGGCATATATTATTTGTTTTCAATAATTAAATACTTTGGTTTATTACTTATGTTTAAAAAAATCAATTCTTCTCCCCCCCCATCCTTCTTTTATTTACTCTTTGGCTAATTCCTGTCCAGGCTGGAGACCTTTTCTCTGTGTCAGACCAAGCTATCGTGAATGACCTGACGGAAGTGGTGACAACCATTTCTGAGATAACCAGTCTTCCAGACTATGTCAACAATGACAATGACCAGAGTGTGGTCGAGATATGCATCACTCGCGTCACCTCCTGCATCAGGTAGTTCAGCTACCATACACTTTTTTTTTACTATTAATATGATAAATTTAATTTGTTAGTAAAAATACTCATAACTTATTAATATTTTAGTGAGAAATAAAATCTTAAATATAAGAACTATTATCCCCAGTAATTGTTAATGGTGCATATTACTTCCAGTCATTAGATCTAGACAACTCAAGCCAGCAGAAAGGGTGTGGCATGCGCTGAAGGAATGAGTCCAGAGTCAACTATGATTATGCTACCCGGTTGCTGTTTGGAATGTTTTTTTAAAACATATTTCTATCATAGATTATTTTTCATTTTTGTACTGACAAAAGTATATCTGTAGGCCTTTAGGTTATGAAACTATGATCACGATATAAACAGACCTGACCTGGAAAACAGGGAATTTAAAAATTTCTAGAATTTTTACTTACTCACATAATTAATGCTCAACTTTTATTTACCATACAAATAACAATTTTCTTCCAGTTATTACACACCATGAATCTCTTACATTAAACAGTTGTCTCTGTTGATCATACTGATCTCTATTCTCAAAGCTAACATGTGATTTACATGTCATCTTCCAATCCAAAATTGTGTCATGGCTATGCACATGTGAGATAACACGAACATCTTATGAATCTTATGGCAAAAAGAAACTAAGAGAGAATGTGTTTCACAACAATTTTAAAACTGGTGTAAGACAATATTTTAATGTCTCGATATGATTTACAGTAATCGAAATCTAACTTAGATCACACTAGCCAATAGCCCACCGCTAGAGGCTGAAATCCTTTAACCCCTTCATAGAATGACAAGATTTTAGAATGTGTATATGTCTAAAAATATTATTACATCAATTTGTGATCCTAATAAAATAATATTTGTGATATAATTAATATTTTATTAGTGGCTGGAAAACCTGGAAAAGTCGGGCTATTTTAAAATATAGCTATATAGGTTTTGATTTTTAGGTGGGTTAAGAGCTCTAATTTTGTGCATCAGTTTCAACCACTTTCACAGATTCGGGCAATGATTATTATCTGACTCAATTTGTATGAGTATCGTTGCTAACTTTAGTGATTTATGATTTCATTCTACACATCCATTGCTCCACATTTTTCTATTTCAATATTTTTTCTCTTCGAAATTTGAGCATCAAGAAACTAGCCTAAAATTATTATTTTTTAAATAAAAAACAAATAGGCTACTATTATTTATCACATGAAAAACTTCCCAGATATGTATCGATTTTGGACCATAGCGACATAGCAATTTTTTTTTAAAGATTTCATATTTTCAATAATCAGTCATCAGTAAAAGTCTACCTTTAAGTTAAGTCAAATTTTCACCTTAAAAATTCAAGAATATAGTTTTATTTAAAATTTAAAACATTCCTTAGATATATATATTTTGAATTAATTAATTCTACCATCGGTAAATTAGCCTTATTTGAATTTCCCCCTTAAAACATCTACTGTATAATGTACATTGTTATTTTTCATGTCAAACACTCCCCAAATATTTTGTTTGAATAAAATTGTTAAATGCATTTCATAAAAATTTGGAGTTTTCAAGAATCAAACTTCACTGAACTTCTCTTAATTTGAGGACTAGAATCAACATAAAAAAGGTCCTAAGATATAATCATATAACATTTAGATATCAAGTTTGAACATAATCCTTTAAATCTACAGACAAACAGACTGACAGGT
Organism: Timema californicum; assembly: GCA_902141385.1. Lineage (NCBI taxonomy): Eukaryota > Metazoa > Arthropoda > Insecta > Phasmatodea > Timematidae > Timema > Timema californicum. Next base: position 67,683 of record CABFOW010000244.1, read on the forward strand.
AGGATTTTAAAATCCAATTATTATTATTTTTACTATACATTGTACAATAAATTTGGTATTATTATGTTGGCCCCTTTGAAAATAAAGTACTGACTCTATCTTTCCATCTATGAGTGCAGCTAGGGTACGAACCCAGCACTAACTTAATCAAAAACAAAAATGTGCCACACGTCTCAAACATTCTACTAGGCTTAATCTCTCAGATACAAATTTAGATGGATATCGTCAATCATCAGCTTATGAGTGGCATTGTGGCACCGCTTTTATGTANCTTAAATCGGTTGTGTCCAACTAAAGTACATCCAGCGTGGAAGCGGTGATAACTGAGAGCAGAGGAATTTTACTACGGACACTGGTTCAATATATTTATTTAGTTATTTATAAAAAGAGCCGAGATCGTCTCGTATGCATATAAACATCCTAATGTAGGCGTGGTTCATTCACTAACTTGCTACATAAAGTTATAAAGTTGCTATTTAAAGTCATCAATGTGGAAATAGTTATTAAATTATTAACTAACAGTATTTTTGAACACTTCTAATTACTAGTTAATACTACCCTAAGGATTACTGTATGGTTGGCTTTCTCATAACTTTTGAAGAACAAAACATGTTAATAGAATTATCATGTTTTGTGGGGTGGCAACAAGAGAAATTATAGTCCATGAAATAATCAAATAAAAAGAATTAGATTCATATTGTATTTTGTTATAAATGGCCACCAAAATAAATAAATGTGTTTTTTATAATTCAGAGAAAGAGCCATAGAAAATATTAGTTTCAAAATAAAACATTTTTATTCAGTAAACACATGCTTATGAAAACTGTTTGTGTGCTGTTATTAACAACACTCATTTCGCGAACTACAGATGCTGCTTACACAAAAAAAACACCATTTTAATGGGGATTTTCATACATTTTTATTTAAATAATGTAAAAAAGCTTAAAAAAAGTAAACAAAAAAGATTTGTGAAAGTTTTGATTGACAAATGTGAGAGCTGCTCAATAAATGTTCTTACAGATCATATGGTTTCGCGAATGGATACATGAAAGTAGATCTGTTAACTTTAGCTAGCTGTTAGTTACTACTGTAGCCCCATGACTTCTTTGGTGCTGACTGACAGCTCACAGCTGACTGTCAGAAGTGACAGCTGCTAAACACATGTTTTTGCAGTTTATATGGTTCTGTGTATGGATACATAATTTGGTCTGGTAGCTTTTAGCTGTCAGTCAGCACCTCAGCACCAAAGAAGCCATGGGGCTACTGTACACTCATAATTTGAATAGCCTATACATGTATGTTTAACTGTGGATATGTTTCATCACCCATAATTATTGATCAAGCTGAAAATCATCGGCGTGTTTGTTTTGTTTTTCAGGGAGACCGGGTCGATGGAGCAACATGCCGAAGCACTTGTGGCCTTACTCGAGTCTTGTCTCAACCATAACCTGAAACCTTCCCACAAAGACGAGGATCCTCCGCATGCCAAGATCTCATCTGACATCATATCTTGTATCTTTCAGGTACATCTCAAATTAACTACCTACTTCACTTGTTTGGTTGTTGTTATTAGGTCCTTTAGATTAGGAGAGTACTTGTAATTTAAATTATCTTAAACATTTTGTGACAATTTATCGCATTTCAATTTGTTTAGAATGCTGTCATTATCAGAGTATAAAAGATCAAATCTCTTAAATTAGCGAAAGACACAGTGGCTCACATATTGAAACTATTGATAGGGTACGAGGAAAAACGGGATTAGGAATTTGTTGTTCCGTCAAGAGTTAGGTACAGGAGGATAAATGAGATAGTAGAGGAAGCAAGGGTGAGGTGGTATGGTCATGTAATGAGAATGAGAAAGGAAATAATACCAAAGAGAATGATGGAGATGAAATATGTAGGAAAGAGACCGCAAGGGAGACCAAGAAAGAGATGGGAGGAGCTGATAACAGAAAGTGTTAGAGTGAGAGAAGAAGAATGGCGGAAGGACAGAGAAAAATGAAGGCACTTTACCGATCTGATCCAGCCACAGGCTGGAAACAGTTGATTATGATGTTGTTCTGATAGCCGTTTAGTAATGAATACCGGTTCAACAAGTTAAACATTACCTTTGTAATGTTACCTACTATCTATTAATCTATTAATTTCTCAATGAATACTTAACTGCTTAGTTTTAAAATCTCAGATTATTTTACCCCCTAGTGAAAGTTAAAAAGAAAAATGAAATATTGATACACATGCAAGTATCTAACAATTCTCTGTCTTCTGATGGACACAGAACTACAGTAAGAAGGATGTGATGAAGAGGGCCCTGCCTGTGGCTGTCAAGTTCCTTCACAAGGGCAACAAGGAGCTCTCCCGGAACATGTCTTCTTACCTCTCGTTGGCGGCCATAGAGAACGCGGACCTGCTCGCCAAACATATTCAACTCATCATCGATTCCATCATATCGGGTGCGAACGTTTATCTTATATTTCCTAGATTTTGTCTAGTTTTATAAAGTCTAGTACTTCCATTGTTAGGTCTCTTCTTATCACCTTCATTTGTTTTATATATGTTAATTTCCCACTTAAGTTTTCTTTACTATAATAATCCACAATATGTTTCCATTGTTAAATCAATATTTATTTTATCTTTTTCTTGATCAATTTGACTAAACAGCCGATGACCAGGAGATTAAAATTTTTCAAAGTTGGTTTTCCACTCTCCCTCCCTTCAAATGCATGTACACATATTATAAATATAACCTTCTTCAGCCCTAAAACCACTAGAATAATCATTACATAAGCATATAACCTGAACAGGTAGTAAGATACGGTGCTAAAAAATTGACCAAAAGATTCCTTTTTCTATCATTTCCATTTTATAATTTTAAAAGTTCTTTTTCACTATTTCTCACTACTAATTTGAGTTATAAATATATGTACTAATTACCCTAATGTGTTGGTAATGATGAAGGTAAAATCTACAGGAAGTGTACCCTCATTTGCATGAAGGTAGAGTGGAAAACCATTTAGTAAAAACCACCCTCAATAGACCCAACCAGGATTCAAACTCTGACTTCCTCAGCTTTATCAGGCCAATCTTTCATGAGAGTGACACCTTAGACTTTTTGACCACTGATGCGGGTAATCTCAAATGGTATGTCTCTATTGGGTTTTCATGAACAAACTGATACAATGGTTTAGGGGAGATAGGTGGGTGGAAATGAAACAATTCGATATAAGGAGCCTATATCCGGAGGGAATCCCTTCTAGGTGGAAATGCGTAGGGGCAGGGTTTGTAACAACCTACTGTCGGAATTGAAGTCTGGCATCGTGTACATTTTGGTTGACCCATTTAACTCGCTGTTGCTGCAGGGTAGCTACTGAGCACACGGACATAATGTTCATTTATAGGGAAACGCATGGAAATTCCAGAGATCCGAACAGGTTGTACAACTAGGACACAACGCCACTCTGGACATCTTTGAAGGCGTTTGTCGCGACGTGTTGCGCAACATGCGTGTCCAATGGTGGCCAACAGTTTTAACAGTTAGTGTGGACTTGCTATCTTCTGGCAACAAGTGTAACGCTTAGCTTTAAATGCACATGCCACTGTATTATGTGTTGCATTATTATCCAGTTGCCTATAAGCCTCTGCAGTAGGTGACCTGGTGGTCTAGGGGTAAGGTGTCAGACTTCTATGCTGGCGGCCGGGGTTCAATCCTCGGTCCCGGCAAAGATTTATCTGATTACCAAACCCTTCCTTCACCTCTGACAAGACATGTATTAATCACATCTTGTGAATGTGGGGAATGCCCAGGCCTCCACCGTGGTTTGGATCCCACGTTAAACTGTAGGTACTCCATTTCATCTCACAATCACCCTACCATTACACATTAGCATGAGTGAGTATAACCCGAACGGGTAGTAAGACGCGGTGATGATAATAATATAAGCCTCTGCACATTTCCGTCACCGTTTAGCCTGGAAGGCATCCTACCGTATATGGGCTCCTTATATCATAATATTAAATTTCCACCCACCTACTTCACCTAAAGCATTGTATCATTTGTTAATGAATGCCCTGTATAGTTTAATTTAATAAGAGGATTTGGTGGCTCGCGTTGTTTGTTAGCTTATCGAAAGGTCCACAGGATGCACATAGTCGTGGATTGGGCCGCATGTTTGACCATGGACCATTTGACCCTAGAGGCGGGTTGTATCTATTTAAAATGGTGTATGAGATATTAGTGTTGCTATCGTGGTGTGTTTTGCAGGTAACTACCCGCTGTGCCGAGTGCTTCCTCAGATCTACGAAGTGAACAAAGAGCCCCTCCATGATCATGTGATGGCGCTGGTGTCTCTCTTGCCACTCTGCGAGAACTCGGAGAAACTAGCCTTGCTCAACTTGTTCGCCCTCATTGCCAAAAGCAACCCATCCGTAAATGTTATTTTTAATAAATAATGAAATGAAACCAATTAAATGAGTCTTTCAGAAAATTACAAGTGCATTCACTCTTTTTTTTAAGTAGAATACTTCTATTAAGGTTTTATTAAGCGGGTGATGTGTCTGGGTCATCACCACGTCTTCGCTTACTTATTCAAATGTTAATTTATTCCACAGTTTGAAGATTAGATTTAAATCTCAAAATCCTATGCCAACCTTTCGCATAGTGAGATTTGAAATTTCTAACCGAGTACTAATCCTAACACGATTCATATTTATGTTCAAAATTTTGGATTGTCTTACGGATTTAGTAATTATAGTTCCCTGTGTGTCCTTAGCTCTTGGAGCCAAGCTTACCTCAGCTCTGTGAGTACCTGGGTACAGCGTCTACTGCGTCGGCTACCATGCAGGTGTTCCTCAATATGGCGGGGACCAAGCCCCAGCTGCTAGTGGACCATGTGGGTAAGATCAAGAAGGCTGCAGAGTCACACCCCAATACACTGTGTCTGGCCGCGCAGGTCATCTCTTCTGTCGGCAAGCTCAGTAAGGTGTGCAAAGATAGGTCTATACTTCATAGTTTCCACTATAATGTTGTGTGTTATAATGTTTGTAGGCTACTTGTGAATGGGATTGAGTTTGACAAAAAAAAACAGATGTCGACATTATCAAAATCATAAAACCAAGTTCGTTCAATTAATTTTGTAGTCACGAAAGAACATTTAACCGTCAATACCTTTTGTGTATCATAAGCCATGGATCCAAGTTTCCAGATTTATAGACAAAATTAAATTCAAATTGATGATTCATATTTGAAGCAAATAAAAATCCTATCCTTACTTTTAAGTATTTTTAAAACTATCAGACAAACCTCCCCTCTCTTCAAATTAAGACTATTTCAAGATTCTTGAATGTAGGACTCAACCCAAAATAATGTCCCGAGTTTAATTCTTGTGCTACCAAATTTGGTTGCCGCATGGTCTAAGGCACTACTCTCAGTAGACTAGATCGCCAATGACGGGGAGATCGAGGTTTGAATCTTGGTCAGGTGTACTGAGGGTGGTTTTTACAAAATGGTTGTCTACTCTCTTTCCACGCAAATGTGGGTACACTTCCTATAAATATAACCTCCCTAAACCTTAAAACTATTCGCAAAATTAGTAAATAAATGTATAGTGCAAACAAGTAATAAGATGCGGTGCTAAAAGTAATTCTTATGCCCATAAATCAAATAGATTGTTTAAACCGCCATCATATTGCAGTTGCGAGTTGCTTGCTTGCAGGATCGAGCCCAGGATGCTTTGAACTTTGTCCTGGAGCACCTCCCCAAGGCGGACAGAGGCAGTCAGGGTACACTTCTACGGGAGGCCACACTCTTGTGTAGCAGCTACCCCGTCCTTTTCACAGAGAAGATGCTCGCTGAAGTTCGTCAGTGTGGTCATAAGAACCAGGCCAACACCAGGTGCACAAACCACTTGCATTAAGTCACACGTTTAAAGGTTATTTTTTAAAAAAAGTGTATACATTAAATTAAAAACACATGCCCCTGTTTTCTTCTCCTCCTCATCATCATCAATGCTTTCTGGCCTGTGGCTGAGTCCATTTAGTAACGGCCTTCCATTTTCCTCCATCCTTCTTATTCTTCCTTCTTTAATTGCTTCCATTCTTCTCTGCTCTTCCCATCTTTTTCTTAGTCTCTCTTGCAGTATTTTTCCTACATACCTCACCTCCATGATCCTCTTTGATACTCCCTATTTTTAAATCCTCATTACATAACCATACCATCTCAGCCTTGCTTTCTCTACTATCTCACTCTTTATCGAATAATTTCATTCTTTAATGTCTTGTTTTTCCTTGTGACAGCTAAATTGGCTATAAAATAACTTAATCCTTCCTGGCTTCGTGTGCCACTTGCTTTGCTTTTTCTTTGTCTCCTTTAATCTTCCTCTTGTTTCCTCATTTGATCTTAAAACTTCTTTTGAATGCCTTGTTCTTCTCCTCCGCTGCTTCCTTCACCCTTTTGTTCCACCGCGGTGTCTCCTTCCACTTCCTCATATCACTTGTCCTGCCACAACATACCTCCTTCCACTTCCTCTTATCACTTGTCCTGCCACAACATAACCTCCTTCCACTTCCTCTTATCACTTGTCCTGCCACAACATACCTCCTCTGCGGCTCCCACCAAACTTTTCTTAAAACTTTGTTAATCCCACTTCCACACTTGGCATATCATACTTGCGTGTTAAGCTTCTTGCCTTTCTTATGTACAGCTATATTTCCTCATCATTTTTTAGCCTCAACACCCTCATTTATCTTTCTTGGTTTGCTACTTTTCTCCTACATTCCTATTCCTTTATGTCTGCCACCAGCAGCCTATGATCACTATCTAAGTACACACATGGTATTACCTTGATGTTTACAATCTGCCTTTTCATTTTTTTTCTGTCCATGAGGGTGACCTGGCGGTCTAGGGGTAAGGTGTCAGACTTCTGTGCTAGCGGCCGGGCTTCAATCCTCGGTCCCGGCATAGATTTATCTGACTACCAAACCCTTCCTTCACCTCTGACAAGACATCTTGTGAATGTGGGGAATGCCAGGCCTCCACCATGGTTCGGATCCCACGTTAAACTGTAGGTCCTCCATTTCATCTCACAATCACCCTACCATTACACATTAGCATAAGTGCGTACAATCCGAACGGGAAGTAAGACGCGGTGTTAATAATAATAATAATAATAATAATTTTGTCCATGAGGAAGTAGTTCATCATCGACCTTCCCTCCCTATCACAGCTGTATCTTGTAATTTTATTAATTTAAAAAAAGTGAGTAACTAATAAAATTTAAACAAACTCATCATCCCAGACCCTTAGTCCTCACAAATTGGTGCAGTGCTTTATCCGCTTACTTTGGAAGCAAAGAAACAATAAATTGATTTGTTTTTACAGTGTAATATGTTTATGAGGAGGTTTTATTCAATTCACATTAATTCAGATGACATTATTTATTTTCTGGTAGCACCACTCAGGTAAACCAAACTTCAGGTGGGGTGACGATCGTCAAGGTCGGTGGCAGTCGTCCCGACCTCCAACAAAACACTTCCACTCAGACGCTGCAACCTCAGACACTTGTGCCAACATCACAACAACAAACCTCCTCTAGCAAAGAACATGTCGCCACTAACACAGGGACTACATCACTTCACAACAACAGGTGATATATATATTACTATGCTGAGTTTTGTGTGTGCGCTATTATTAGAGACCCCAAATTACAATAAATAAAGCTGCGAAATTTCATCTTAGAAAACAGGTTTCGGTTTAAAAATTCTCAAATAAGAATAAATTTCATCATTAAATTGGTTTTATAAGACTTAAAAGAATTATTACAAATACCCCAATGGAAGAAAACACGGTTACAAATTTTCCTATTTTCTTTCATCAAATGTATAAAAAAAATTAATAATTTTTTTTTCCTATCAAATATGCTTAATATTTATGGCATTTTAATTAGGTGGTATACCAAATAAAATTATAAGAGAATCCCATTTCTGTGTCAATTAGACTATAATATAAAGTAAACAACAATGGTAACAGTTGTGCTAATATTTTCACTACTGCTATTATACAAAATAACCCGCCTCGGTGGCATAGTTGGCTAACACGCTAGTCGTGTTGAGCTAGACTGTTGAGGACGGGAAGATCGAGGTGCACATCTCAGTCAGGTGAACTGGAGGCTTTTTTCCTAAATGGTTTTCCACTCTCCCTCCACGCAAATGCATGTTCACTTCCTCTAATTCAACCTTCCCAATTCCTAATCCATTAGCGTAATTAGTACTTAAAGCGTAAAACCCGAACAGGTAGTAAGACAGTGCTAAATAATAATAATAATAAATAATAAAATTAAAAAAAAAATCAAAATATAGCAAAAACTTTATTCACATAAGTTACAAAACAGTGAATTAAAATCTCCTATAAAAATACAAAAATTTGGAATTTTGCATACAAACACTGCTATCATTTTATTTCGTGAACTTAAAAATGTATTATTATTACTTTGGAGGTTAAAAAGTGTTTTGTTCTTTCAAATGGGAATTTTTACATTGTTCATAAAAGTACAATTTGCGAAAAGGTGTCCTTAGCTATTATTAATGATCTTATATGAATTATAATATTATAAATTATATTAATCATTTTCCCACCACATCTTAGTACCTGTTCAGGTTATACAGATAAATTAATTATTCTACTGGATTAGGAATAAAGGGAGGTAAAATTTTAGAGGAAATATAGCTACAATTGTTTGTCTGGAACAGTGAGAAACCATTTCAAACAAACCATCCTCAGTATACTCAACCAGAATTCAAACTTCCATCTACCTGTCATCGATAATCCAGTACACCATGGAGGACGCATTAATCCATGCAACCACCGATGCAAATTTAAACTTTCCTACCTAGCTGCAAGTAGCAAAAAGTGTGCTTTGTTACTTGAAAAATAAAAACTATCATAACCGATTGCTTGAGTATAAAGCTTTAAAATAACCAATCTTTTTCTTTGAATATATCTCTATAAGGAAAACCTCTTTTCACTTTATGAGGTTATTGTGTTATATTTGGAAGAAGGTATAGGGAAGGTGGTTTATAAAAGCCATATTGTGTTCCTCCCTTTTATAGGTTTTTTATCCACCTTCCTTCAATTATAATCTTTTTCTTTACAATTATGATACATAATTAATTTTCTACATTGAAAAATCTGAATTTAAGACCTTATCAGATTTATAAATCCAAACAATGAAGGTGTGTGGAAGAGCAGGCATTATTACCTCCTTTTAATATTTAATGGTGTTTTTTGTTCTACTAAATGGTAAAATTCAACTTCAGATTCCCTTTCCAAGTAGATGTTATTTGCTTGAAATATTTTCGTTTAATTTTTTGAGGTTTATTAACTGTCAACCGAGTCCATGTTTCCTTGACATCATCATTGCTATTGCTCTTATCGCTTGCTTCCTGCACCTCTCACTTTGCTAACATTGCACACTGCCCGTTTTCGTTCGCTCATGTGGGACAGCACCTAAGGCATCATTCTTATAACAGACTAGACTTCTGATGATAAAGATCAGTACACTTCCTTTAATTTAACCTTCCTCATCCCTGGCTCATTATTGTAATATGGGTGGTGTGTATAACGGATAAACTGAACATGTAAGTGACAGTGCTAAAAAAAGTGTAAATTTGGATGTTTGTTGCTAGCAAAGTGTCTAGTTTGAAAGAAGACTTGTGAGAGTGTTGCTACTATTCGGAGGAGAGGGATCCACCCTAGCTCATACCGCCAACTGGAATATGCATACCTCTTGCTTACAGATACCCCCACAACCACGGCCAGAACGGTCAGCAAGACGGCTACTGGCTGAACCGACAGGAGGTGAACCGTCTGGTGATCAGCCGACCAAGGCTGGGAGGCGATAGTCGCAGCACTGGCAGACTTCATACCTCCGCCGCTCACAGGAGCATGACCAGGCTCAACACAGGTGATAAGAGTGTGCCTCACTTTAATTCAGCAGCAAGAAAGAGTTCAACCCTCGCTTAGTGCTTTTATTGCTCCAACTAATTAAGTTAACGAATACTCCCTTTACTTCAACATGGATAATAAATATATTTATGGTATTGTCAGTAATCTAGATGTGCATCTGTTTGTCCCACAGGAGGGGGCAGTAGGGCGGGCAGTATCGGGGGGCTCCACAAGAGCATGACTCGCCTGAGTTCTAGTCAGCAGATCAACCTGGTCCCAGTGTCGAGCCCCGCCCCCAAAAACAACCGCAGCATCACCACCATCAACGGGGGACGCCATTACACAGTCAATACTGCGGCTCATAAGGTGTCCAGCGGAGGGGTGACCGTCACTACTGCTAGTCCTAATAAGAACAGCGCGTATGTAATCAAGTTGATTGAGACATTGTACCAAAGTTAGATTATGTGTTAGGCTGCTTCGGTGTTGGAATGGTTTCAAGGCATCTTGAAATAGGCTTGACTGCCAATGACGAGGAGATCGGGGTCCAGTAGTCGTGAACTAGTGTTGACCTTTATTTTTGGTACCGTCACCTCTTAAATATACACTCTTTCTTTCACACTTCCTATTCCCCTTGTCTGTTGCTCACAAAGTGTTGCTCTTGAAATCTACCCTCGAGCAATACCTCTCTCTCACTCCTCATCCCATTTGCAAGCACCCAAATAGTAGTCACGACCTTTTATGCTGATCGTTGACCCAGCCCTAATTTATATTGAAAATTACAATCAATCTGGTTCAAAATGCCAAATATCGCCTTAATTGACTGTGTTGTAATCAGCCGATGATTGGATTGTAAAACATTCCAACTTAATTCTCTCTTTTTTTTTTAGTGGTGGCAGTTCTACTGGTCTTCGAGATGATAAAGACATGGTGGTGTCAATCTCCACCTCATACCCACAGGTTGTCCATCACACCAGTCCTCTGGTGGTGCAGGCTGGTACTAAGGAGACTGGTATGTCTTTCACATTCTTTCTAGACTCGTATGTACTAAACTCATCTCCACTTAGTAGAAGGAACAGGAAAGTAAAGTAGGTGACCTGGCGGTGTAGGGGCAAGGTGTCAGACTTCTGTGTTGACGGCCGGGGTTCAATCCTCAGTCCCGGCACAGATTTATCTGATTACCAAACCCTTCCTTCACCTCTGACAAGACATTGTGTGAATGTGGGGAATGCCAGGCCTCCACCATGGTTCGGATTCCACGTTAAACTGTAGGTCCTCCATTTCATCTCACAATCAACCCTACCATTACACATTAGCGTAAGTGCGTACAGCCCGAACGGGTAGTAAAACACAGTGCTATTAATAATAAAGTAAAGTAGGAATATCGTTCTTTCCTCAACCCTCTTTAACATACATTCATTAAACCAGTGTAAAAATCCTGAGTTAGTGTATATTTAGAAGGTACAGGAAAGGCGGATAAAAACTTATAAAAGGAATGCACATAATATGGCTTTTACAATGAAAAGATGATCATCTGTTTTCTTCAAGAAAGAACCATTACCTCTGAGACAATCCATTAGCAGCAATGGTAAAGTGTAAACTGTGTTCTTCTTTTCACTGTTTCCTTTTACATGTTTCTATCCATCTTTCCTATACTTTCTTCCGAATATAAAATACAATTACAAACTACCTCATAAAGAGAAAAGAGGTTTACCTTATACAGACGTGATATATATTCACATCCAATGTCCACTTCCTGTGTTTGTCCGTTATGTTTTGCCTTTTACATGAACCCACCTAAGTGTCCTATCGTTCTTTACAAATTTCCTTTTTCTCCCTTTTGATTTTTTTGGTATTGTTTCCTAGGAAATTGCGTTCCGCGTTTTACACTCCCTCCCAATGAGTTTCGATAGAATGAAACCTAGGTTAGGATATTGGCTAGTAATAATTGATATATTTATATATATACACATAAGAAATGGTCACGAGCTAAGAGCAAAGAAACTGCTGATTACTTTAAACCAACTTTCTTATTACATAAATATATATAGTTGTAATAAATAAAATGATAGAATATTAGGAAAATGTTAGAGCACAAACAAAATGTGTGTGTAAATATGTGTTAGTGTTTTTACTTTTATTTGTGCTCTACCATTTTCCTAATATTCTATCTTTTTATTTATTACCAATTGTTTTTGCTCAATGCACTTTATTTCATACATATAAATTTATATAGTTATGCAAAATATAATATTTGTCTTCAACATTAAACTTTTTTTTTTAATATTCAAACTTCGATTCAGCTTCAGGAATATCTCATATCATTCGGTTTGACTTCACTTTGCATTGCACATCCCTAAACTTGAGTAATTATTCATAAAAGCATGATGCTACCCTCAGGGAACAACCACATCATGCACCCCAGTCTATCTGGCAACAGACTCCACGCGATGACGTCGTCACAACCCCACGTGATGCCCTCCTCTCGAGGATTGAGCAACTCTGGCAACGTGTCTGGGGCCCATACTGTCACTTCACAAACACTGCCAGCCACCGTGGTGACCTCTCGTCGAGCCAACACCAGTGTGACCATCATCAACAACTCCCATCAGCAAACCAACGCAGCAATGGCCGCAGCATCGCAGGTGTGTGGACTCGCTAAACACTATCTCTCGTGTTAGTTCCCGTGAAACTAGCCAATCCGGAACATAACTATATTTATACTGTCTGCGACACAAACTATGTTTTAACAGTTATTCACCTTTTTTTTTTCTAAGCACTTATGTTAAATGATATAAATAAAAGATGAATTATGAATAAATAATAATGGAAGCAAAAATGGTGGTTGCAATATGGCTTAGCAACGAGTAGATCAATCAACGATGGAAGAATAGAGGAAGATGGAGGCATTTTACTAAATTGACCCGGCCACAAGCTGGAAACAGTTGGTGGTAGTGAAGAGGAGGAGGAAGACAGTCATTATTATATGGCTTAACAATAATTAGGACAGTCAATAAATAGCTTAGAAACGAATAAGACAAAACACAAATGGCCAGTATGCATAAACGAAGCCGAGCGGGCTAGTAACGTGAGTGTCACAGTAGTGTGAACGGATTGGTAGTGAAGAAATAATGTGTGTGGATTAGTGTGCTCGTGTGAACTGTGTTCTTCTTTTCATTGTAAAGGCCATATTGTGTTTGTCCCCCTTTTATATGTTCATATCCACCTTTCCACCCATGTTTTAAAGGCCTTCCCTCTCACTTCTTTCAGTAAACTTGATGGTATGTGGAGGTGATAGGTTGCATTTATTAATACGGTTTAAGAAATGGGGGGGAAAAAAACTTTGATGAATAAAAGTAGATTCTAACTACTTTTTTTTTATCTACATATTTCTTGTTTCAAACATTATTCACAGTGAAAAACTCGCGCATACAATCTACATACATCGTACATGTTTGCAGATCACAGACACTTCTGACATTGACTGTTATTCTTAGATATTTGTCACGCGACAGTGAGGATGGAGTTGGTTGTTTGTCCTGTTTTATAATCCAGACAAATATTTTAAATTCAATTCGAATCTCACTTGGGTATTCTCTCATGTTGAGATTTGTTTTTAATACCTTTATTTATTACATTTTTAAAGTTTTGTATTGTCCATTTTATTTAGTGAATTCATCTCTCCTGTTTCCAGCAGGTGTGTTAGTTGTACCTATTTTCCATTATGGAGATTTTACCTTATTTTTAATAATTTCTCAAATGCGTTAATCACCTCATAGTGCCTCTAAACAATAATAATATTCATAATAATGATGGTGATGATGAAAAGAAAATGATAATACCCGCCTCCCTCGGTGGCATAGTTGGCTAACGCGCCAGTCGTGTTGAGCTCGACTGCTCAGGATGGGGAGATCGAGGTTCGAATCTCAGTCGGGTGAACTGGGGGTGGTTTTTCCTAAATGGTTTTCCACTCTCCCTCCACGCAAATGCGGGTTCACTTCCCTTAATTCAACCCTCCAAATTCTTAATCCATTAGCGTAATTAGTACTCAAAGCGTATAACCCGAATGGACGGTGTTAAATTATAATAATAATAATAATAATAATAATAATAATAATAATAATAATTGTGATATAAACATAGTAAATCAGGTCAAGAAAGAATTTATAACAAACAAATAGCCACAAATTTATATTGAATATTTTATAACATGAGAGAGTCAGTTAAGGTAGTGGAATATTTTAGCTTAGTTCTAACCAAGGCATGGTACAATGTTAAAACACAATCATCTTTATTGAATGAAGAGGTAATAAAGTTAGTAAGTCCATATAATTTCAATGAGTGATAAATTATATGGTCAACATGAGATGATGAAGATAGTGATTAATACCACATATAAATATGTAAGTACGATATTCCCTACTAGTGACTCCTCAGTGAGCTGTTGTGTTTCAGAGGATCAGCGTGTTTGAGCCGTACCCAATGAGAGACACGGTGCAGCACTTCTGTGAGAAACACTTGGACAAGATCAAGGCCTATATGGAGAAGGTCTCCACTCGCATTCCGCCGCCTGCTAAGTGCACCATAGAAGGTTAGACCGCTCTCATAGTTCATTATATTGATTCGAAGCAAAGCCAAGTGGAACATAAAAAATATTCATGAAAGTGATTAAAAGTTTTAATATCCTATAAAAAATTATGCTGTAAAAATTATTATAGTTTGCATATTTATATTACTTTAGACATTAGGTATAAAATATTGTATAAAACTTTTTTTTTCTTCCAAGATTGAAAAATTTTCAACATGTTATTCAATAAAGTTATTACAAAATGTTATCATGTACACTCAGTTTATGGAGAAAGCTAACAGTCTTACCTCGACGGGGCTGTAGTTACACACCTTTTTGACCCATCACAATTTCACTAATGAAGTTTGTGAGGAGCATGTTAGCCGCCACATGGAGAATAAAGATTAGGAATGAAGTTTTCTAGGGGTACAGGGAGTACTTGAGATAGTGGAGGAAACAAGATCGAGATGGTATGAACACAATGAGGATGGAGAAGAAGAGGATGTCAAAGAAAATGTTGGAAATCAAGTATGTAGGAAAAAAGACTGCAAGGAAGGCCAAGAAAGAAATGGAAGGAGCGGGTAAAAGAAAGTGTTCAAGTGAGAGGAGAAGAATGTAAGAAATTAAAGAAGAAAAGATGGTGGAAGGTTAGAAGAAAATGGAGGCATATTACTAAACTGACTTGTGCACAGGCTTGAAACAGTTGACGATGATGATGATGATAATTCACAACCTGAGTGGCTGAACAAAGGGTTTGTATTTTCTATTTTCTACATTGTTTCTCCCTCTTCAGAAAAATTTGGGTGTATTTCCTTCAAGGTATAGGAAAGGTGGATAGAAACATATAAAAGGGGGGACAAACACAAAATGGCTTTTACAATGAAAAGAAGAACACAGTTCACATTTTACACTGCTGCCAATGGACAAAGAGGTAATGGATGTCTCTTAAAGAAAATTGATCGTCACCGCCCAATCCCCAGACCTAGGTTTCATTCTAACGGAACTCATCAGGGAGGAGTGTGAAACGCGCGAGTTTTATCACTACATTTGTAAGTTATTCTACTACTTGATGTTACAGATGATCAATAATTACACTATTTTGTACTAATCTAGTTTTAAAATAAACACAGGGATAATTTATATTTGTGCATTTTGTTGTCAGAATTGAGGAGCGCCAAGAAGTTGGCAAAGCTTCACTTTGCCTGTCAAGGAAGAGGGGAGCACTGTCTATATAATCGCACGTTCTTCACTATGAAGACTCGCAACCCTCGCATATGGATACATCTCATGTTCTTGGCTCTTCAGGTAAAATAAAAACATTTTTGAGTTTTTATACTTTCAAAATGCTTCTTTTCAAGCAGTTAACCTCAAAAATATATATATATGATTAATATATAGATTTTCTCTTCCGCGTTTTTCATCATTTCAACAAATCTTTGTTTATAATCAGTTTTTTTAATTCACAAGCAAAATCATCACTACATAAGGCAGTGGATGTAGATAATTTTATTCCTTTCATGCCAGGGAGTGGTACCACTGCGTAAGAGTTCATCACGTGACTGCTGGCCAGACTTTCTAGCAAGGCTTCTGATAGACTTGACTAGTTTTATGCTTCTAATTTTCCTTGTGCTTAAATCGTACTTTGGCCGTGCTTTATATGGTTCTTTCATACTGTCCTAAGGCGTCATTCTTGCAAAAGACCGGACTGTCGATGACGGGGATGTTAAAGCTCTAATCTCCGTCAGGTGTAATAATGGTGGTAATAATGATTTTCTACTCTCCCACCACACAAATGCAGGTACATTTCCTCCATATTCAATCTTCTTCATCCCTTAATATATTTGCATAGTTATAACATATGCGTATAACTCGAACAGGTTGTAAAGTTCGTTCACGGTAGGAGTTTACCTGGGAAAGGACTTTTTTCCCTACCAGAAATCTATTATATAGTAGGATATTGGTAAGAAAAAAGACCTTTCCCAGGTAAACTCCTCCCGTGAATGAACAATAGGATGGAGTGCTAAACAAAATTAGATAAGTCACAAAACTAAAGTAGCACTGCCATGTGAGGAGAATGAAGAGGGACAAGATACAAAAGAGGATATTGAAGGCGAATAGGTAAAGATGGCCAAGAGGAAGACCAAAAGGCAGATGGCTGGAGTGAATACAGTTAAGTGTAAAGGAGAGGACTGGACGACGATAACGACGACGACCTTGAGTCGAATTAGACAGAGTCTCGAACTATTGAGACTCTACCATAGTATGTTTTTACTGATTCCCAGATTTAATAATCCTTTCATTGTTGAACTAGGCCAGATCTGAGTCTGCGTTAAGTTCCCGGGATTCTTCGGTGAGCAGCCTCAAGAACTGCTGGGACATCCTTAAGTGCGAGAACAAGACATTCCTCACACTCGTCACCTCTGCATTCCCATGCACCAAGGTTGGTAGTACTGTGGTTGTACTCATGTGTACTAGTTTTTAAAAAGTAATAGAAAATCAATAAATATGCTTTTGGTAGTTTCCTGATCCATTCACACCATCCAATAAAACTTTTAACGAGTTTCGCTAATCACGAAGTTTTAATATAATAATATTAAAGGTGGGTCAGCTACACATTTTTTCGAATTTTAATTTTACCTGAATTTTTTTTATCCCTTTCTTGTTTCATTCTTAATATGCTGTGTTTTTTTTTACGTATATATATGGTTCACTTTTCATCTATGATCAATAAGTACCTTAATTTTCTTATAGCTATATCTGTTTCTATCCAGAAAGTGTGCAGCTGGTAATATAATTGGCTCCAATTTAAATATTAATCAACTTGGACTTTGATTAAAAAGTAAATTTTCAAATTAAACAATTATTTGCCAATAAAAATATTTCAAGTTAAAATACATATTTATGTTTCATTTCTTTCATTTACTGCTTTTATTTACACGACAAATATCTAAATTATCCAAACTACTAGTTGTGATGAAAACTTATTTTTTCAGCTTACGACAGAATATTTGATCATTTTAGCAATAAAACACTTTTAAACTATAATTGATACTAGGGATGAATCCTCTAGTCTCTTGAATCCTTAAGGTCATTTGAGATTTGAGAAAATATAGAATTTATGAGTCAAATCCTTAAAAAAAATTCAATATTTCAACTGAAATTACTTTTAAAGCTACAATACTGCCTATTAGTGGCTTAGGACCAACGACTAGACCTTAGACCTGTATTATTATTATTATTATTATTATTATTATTATTATTATTATTATTATTATTATTATTATTAATATTATTATTAATATTAATATTATTATTATTATTATTAATATTAATATTATTATTATTATTAATATTAATATTATTATTATTATTAATATTAATATTATTATTATTATTATTAATATTAATATTAATATTATTATTATTATTAATATTATTATTATTATTATTATTATTATTATTATTATTATTATTATTATTAATTAGCGCCGCGTCTTACTACCCGTTCGGGTTATACGCACTTACGCTAATGTGTAATGGTAGGGTGATTGTGAGATGAAATGAGAGGACCTACAGTTTAACGTGGAATCCGAACCACGGTGGAGGCCTGGCATTCCCTTAGACCTGTAATTTCACATTTAACCACATGTATGAATGTTAGTTACAGTGAATGGAATATAAGAAAGAATGTCAGCATTTAGCTACTATTTCTATTTTATATTATTCTCTTATATTTCTAGTTCCTCTAATGCTCATAATTTTTTTCAAATATTCTGATTCATAAAATAATATATTCGACCCAAAATATTGTGTACCATTATAATTACACCATATATTATTATTTTAACCAACCTTTTAACTTTTTTTTTTTATAAATATTCAATCTTTGTTTCGGCTTTGGGAATAATTTATATTATTCGATTCGACTTAGTCTCAAATTAAAAAATAAACTTTTTCTCGCCTTCACTGAACAATCAACTAATTAGTAAATGTGCTGGCGTGGTGTGATTTAGGACCAAGATGCATTGCTGAACGAACTGCGCCATAGTGGTTTCTTCGATGTGTTCGAGGCTACGAGTGGCACCGGTATGACCCAGTGGGGGTGTTTCCTGTGCAACCATCCGGAGCGGGCAGTTGGGTTCCTACAGGACAGCCAACCGGTCATCGAAGGTCAGCTCAAGGAGAAGAAGGGAAGATGGAGGCTCTTCAGACGCTGGAGGACAAGATATTTCACACTCTCAGGGGCCCATCTTTCCTACAAGGGATCAGTGAGTATCATTAAATATATAAATACCCTGATTTGTGATAAATAAACTCCTGACAACTTCCTGGAACCAGCTTCATTGGCCAAATAGTCCAAGGTGTCATGCTCATGTTAGACTGGCCTGCTGAAGATGAAGAGATTGGGTTTATTCTATCATCACCATCATCACCAGACGTTTCCATCTCTGCGGGTCAACTGTCACATCCTCTTCTGTTCCTGTCTCTCTCTCTCTCTCTCTCTCTCTCTCTCCAAGCTTCTCCCTCTGTCTCTTGTCTTCAGTCCACTACTTTATCCTCCGTGTCCTTCTCCACTTGGTCCATCAATCTCGCCTGTGGTCTTCCATTAGGTCTTCTACCCTTCTATTTGTTTTGTAAGGCCTTCTTAGGCACTCTGTCCTCCTCAAGTCTCATCACATGACCTAACTACGGCAACAATTTTTTCTTCAGTGTGTCTGCTAATGATATAACTTTTAAACCATCCCTAATTACTTCATTCCTTACCCTGTCTCTTCTTGTTACATTCT
Organism: Timema californicum; assembly: GCA_902141385.1. Taxonomy (NCBI): domain Eukaryota; kingdom Metazoa; phylum Arthropoda; class Insecta; order Phasmatodea; family Timematidae; genus Timema; species Timema californicum. The sequence continues at coordinate 86,971 of CABFOW010000244.1, forward strand.
CAATCTCAGGAATCTCAACTCTGCTGCCTGCAATCTACTCAAATCTCTCTTTGTTCATGTCCAGGTTTCAGAGCCATGTGTCAATAGTGGATGATAATGTGCCTTGTATAACATAGTTTTGGCCCCTTGTCCCATATTCCATTGCCAGATTATTAAACACATGGTAGAATTCTCCACTGTTCCGCATCCTTCGTCCTATTTCCTCCTGGATCTTACTGATTGTGATAACCTTGTTTCCTAGATAGCAGAAATCTTCCATCTTTTCGGGTTCCTTTCCATTGATTGTTACTTTCGATGCTGGGTTTGACCTTTAGTATCTTTATTCTGTATTATATCACTTTCAATCGCAAAAGTTTGTGTTTTTATTTTGTGTTTTTTTGTTATTGGGAGTGGATTTACTACTCAACAGTTTTGGTTTAGTATCGTTTTTCGAATAACATTGGCATTTTTTTATTTTGTTTTCCCCCAGAAAGACGACAAAGACATGATTCCCATAGAGGTGAACCAGATCCGCAGTGTAAAGGTGAGTCGCGGGGCACGGAACATCCCGAAAGCGTTCGAGATCTTCACGGGTGACCAGTCACTCATCTTGAAGCCCAAGGGGGGAAAGAATGCGGAGGAATGGGTGCAGTGCTTGTCCATCGTGGTTGCCCACTCGCAATCGCGCGAGATTCCAGCCAAGAGCAACTCCCTGCCAGCTCGAGGAATCAGCCTGAGGACCGCCGTATAATTGCAACTTGACGGAATTACGTCCTGGTATATTATATAGTTTGCATCATGAAAATAGGAGCTTCAAATGGTTGTTCCAATGTGCCAACTGAGCTACCGTTTGTGCAATAGATATTTATAACATTTTAATGAGTTTATATAATTTAATTTATAGATATATTTATTGAATTTTGATTGGTCAATGAGATATTTTAAGGGAAATATAGTTGGCTGTTGAAATTAAAACACATAGCTAGGGGTGTTCTAAGTCCATTTTTTTAATTCAAAGTTAAGTCGAATAGAATATCATAAATTATTCCCAAAGCCAAATCAAAGTTCATATATTTTATAAAACTTGTTTTATGCTGCGCATATTTAAATAACTTTATACACTAAATATAAACTAAAGGAGTTTTATTGACGAAATGTAGACTGCGCGTCTACCCCGAAAGTTAGCATGCTAACATCGATGAACTATACTGCCTTAAAGCTTCTAAGGTAGATCCTTAATGTAATCGGTTAAGGTAATACTGCTGCCTTTCAAAGGAAACAGAGTGTACTTATTTTGTTTAAAAGTGATACATTATGTTGTGACTACTACAAAACGTTAGTCAATTTAAAAGAAAAAAAATGTGCCATGTACATAATAAGAGAAAGTGAAAACAATTGAACATAATGTGTATTTTAACTGGCAAAATATTTTTGGTCTGCTCACTCCTATACAAGGCCCTCATGCTTTCTCAAATTGGAATTCATTTCAATTTAAAATCTAATACACTCTCAGGTTTTTTTTAACATGTGATTATTATTGTACTTATTTTATTTTTGTTTATCGACATAAGGAATCCAAATTTCTATACACATAGGTTTTTGCCTAATTTTAAACTTTAAATTTTGCCTTAAATTATGTCTCATTGCCAATCTCTTTTTCAAGTTGTAAAGCATCAAACATTCCATTACCTCGAAACATCCAATGCTCAGTAAAGTCAATGTCACTAAACAGGAGTAGAGTTAAGATTCATATTTTGACCGCCTTTCTAAGATGTAAATTTGTGACAGTGGGAGTGGTTGGAAAAGTTAAAAGAAAGCATTTAGTTCTCAACAAAAAATAAAAATTTAATAATCAAATATTATTCAATCATTGTCATAACATCATTATAAAACAATTTATTTTCTATGACCCAGCGTTATAGCGTATCTCATATTTCCTAACTTAAACTTAAAGATACTTTCGGGACATACATTTTAGCTCCGTAAGTTTGTACTTGTATTTAGTAAACATTTAAGCAGATTAGAATGGAAAGGCCAACACACCAGTGAGCCTTAAAGATATTAAATCAAACAAAACAAAACTCATGTCTTTTGTCACGTTTAAATTTAATAAACATTGAGAGGAGGATATTAGAACAAGGCCTACAATCACACCAGAAACATGGATGGCTTTAAGCTCACAATTAAAACACAACAAAACACATCACAGAAATTTTTGGGGCAAATCAGCCCCATTCCTCTGATTCAGCTCACATGACTTGGCTTGTAAATATGTGAAAGTAGATCTAGTAACTTTTCTGTCAGATACGGTTCTTCCTGCACCAGAGGAATAGCCTATCATCGCCACAATAATGGTGAAAAGATTCCAAAACTTAGATGCTTTCTTTTGTCTTAATTTTCCATTTGCCTGTGCCCACACATTTTTATTTGTTTTTATTCGGTTAAAATGAAAACTTGTGAAATTTGAACTCTTGGCTCGTTGTTTCTAGTGTATTTTCTTAAATTGTGTTTATATTTACACGTGGGAGCAATTCATTGAGTAGATATATCATTTTGTCTGAAACAGCTGTGATACTAATACAATCTTTTTTTATATATATACAGGTAATTTGCATATTCAATAATCTCCGATTATATGTTTAGTTTGACTTTTGCGCTGAAAAGAGAAGTATACTTCAATCAAAACTCCTAAGATAGAACTTAAAATGTATAATGTATATTCTTAAAAATGAAAAACAAAAACACGAAAATGATTAGAAAGTAATTGATAAAGTATGCCAAGAGGCAGATATAAATATGTTAAGAAGTGACGGGAGGTTTTATTTTAACAGGCCAATGCATTATTTTTAAATATGTATTTAAATTATTTATTTAAAATGTATTTTATTTTACATCCATTTCTGTTTCCAGCCTGTGGCTTGGGTCAATTTTTTATTAGTCATATATTTTCCACTACCGGCTTGCTAAGCCTGTCCTAGCTTTGTATGTCTTATAATCTAACTTAAGACTAGGGCAGGCCCAATATCCAGTCCCCGGCCATTAATCAATGTGAAAGGGTAAAAACACATTTCAACAATGATATATCTTTCAGTCGTGCCGGGAATCGAACCCGGGACCCTTAACTCAGTAGGTAGACACGCTACAAACTGAGCTAAGATGTTTGGATTACCTTTCTAAATACTTATTTTTATTTGAATCATTACCTGGGTAATACTGGAGTATTGATTAACACAAAACGTGTATACACCAGTAACCACCAACCACCAACCACAGGTCACTAGGTAGGATCACTGGTGTGGTTCACATTGTCACCCTACCATCTGGTGACCTTAACATAACTAGACCTAAGTCTGGTCTCTTCTTCCAAGGTAGACACCCGCGGGTTTAAATGTGTTTTTTTTAACACCTTGTTTCACTACCTGTTCAAGTTTTACACATAAGTAATTACTCTAATGGGCTTGGGATGGGAAGGAAGCATTTAAGAGGTAATGTACTCACATTTGCATGGAAAAAGAGTGGTAAGCTATTTAGGGAAAACCGCCCTCAATAGACCTGACAGAGATTCAAACTTTGATCATCTCGTTATCAGCATCTATGTTTGTGGGCTGTTTTAACCATTTATGCTCTAGTATTACCCATAAAAGTGTGCTGGCTATACCACTTAGTTTGAACCATGGTCCGTCCTAGTACCGCATTCCTGGAAACCAATGATAATATAAAGAAATAATGTTTTAAGATTTATTTAGGCAGTTTATAGGAGCTTGCCAGCTCAACATTTTCCATCCCCGAGTAAAACGCCAGCGAGCTTAATTTCAATAAATATATGATTTAAAATATAACTATTTAAATAAAAATGAAATTTTTATTAGATTAAAAAAAAAAGATTGTTTAAATGAAACAAAGACTCACATTTAAAACAAAACAAAATAAAATATGGAAACTGAGTATTTCACAAATAACATCCATACATGCAGAGATAATAGTAAACAATGAGTCATTCATCGCTAGACACACATTATAGCAAGGAAATAGTCTTAGACAAGAACAAGGTCAGGAACGAGCTCAACTCAGACTTATGAGGAAAAATGGAAAAGTAGTGGCTCCGGTCTAGAAAACTGAGTTTAACAGCCGGAGGGTTCATTGTGCTGACCACACTACACTCTTTATCCGTAGAAGTTGGCGCTATATTTGCCAACAGACAGCAGTCACTTGGTTAATACTTTCCGATTACAAGCTGACGCCATGGATAAAGCTGTCTAGTTCTAACCCAAACTTCTAGTTAAGGATCGGGCTTGAAATTTGATTATTCGCAGACCCCTAGTAGTCAGTCAATATTTGTGTGACACTTTGTAAATGGTATCTTCGGATAAGTAGATGTGTTTTTTATTTATTGATTATGAAGAGTACAGGGCGAAAAAGAGGGGAATTCACATCATACACATTTCCCAGGACGAGGACTTTTATATCTTAAGCCCCTTAAACATACCAACAAACTCTTTTTTTCTTTGAATTTATCTAAACCCACTTCAGTGGTCACATGGTCTAACGCGCTACTCTTGCAGTAGACTATACTGCCAATAATGGGGAGATAAAGTTTCGAATCTCGGTTGGGTGTACTGAGGATGGTTTTTTTCCTACTCTCCCTTCATGCAAATGTGGGTACACTTCACACAAATATAACCTTCATAATCCCTGAAAACCATTACCGTAATTAATACATAAGCGTATCACATGAATGGGTAGTAAGGACAGCTCTAATATTTTTTTAATATGTAAGAGAACTCTTTTAGCCATATCCTCAGGTGCAGTAAAAAGGTCTCGTGATTGTCCAACAGATGGCAACACTAACTCACTTTAACTTAAACTTGGACTTTTCCCTCCTTTTTGCTTGTACCCTTCATACACTTATTTATGAAATAACTCAAAAGATAAATAAATTACAGACATGTTATGGTAGGTTTTCTATAACACTTAAGTGCCAAATGTGGTTTGTGTCAATTGCCGAGTTGGAGAGATGTCCTTTATTATGTCTTCCAAGTACTCTTTGTTTTTAATTAATTGTTCCGCACTAAGATGTTGCTCGTATGCAGCGTTATTTATAATAGACTGAAATTGCTATAAATACATCTGTCGATGAGAGTTTAGCAGTTCTTATCTTTATTGATTGCATTTCTAGATTACAGCTAGTTTTGATAACTTAAATATTGTAAGTAGATTTTGATGGAACATCTTTGACAATTCATATTATTCCAATGACTTTGCTATATTAATTTATATTTCTCTTACTTGCAACCAACTATCTAAATCAGAGGTTCCCTAACTGTGAGTTATAACGCTCTCGCCGATCTTGGTCCAGGGGTTTGCGTCTATAAGGAAAAACCAAAACTTATAATGTATAGTGAAATGCAACATGCAAATTTTCGATACGCATATTCTTACATGTTTTAAAAGAGTAAAATAATTATATAAGAAAACACACAGTTTTTTTCTTGTGAAAGCTCTCCTTTCATACGAGTTCCGGATTCTAATACTTCTTGAAAACTTGCTGTGATGTAGTGCGCGACTCTCCCCCCTAGTTTGAAAATGTACTGAGCCAAGGTCAGAGCGTCTCACAGAAAATCTGACATGGGAAAGGCGGCGTAGTCTTAAAAAGTTCGGGAACCTCTGGTCTAAATAATTAATATTCCAGTTATTGAGAAAATTAAATTTTAATTATATCTTGTGTTGGGAATTCTAACACATAAGTTTTCTTAAGATTCTTCAGGGAGAGAGAAACTTTGTAAAAGTAAATTGTATAGCCTAAAACTTGTTTATATCCTAGAACTATTTCAATTCATATTGTAGATCCAAAAATATTCAATGTGGTATAAGATTTAGCGGTACGGATTAAATGTATACAGTGACTTTATTGCCTTAAATAACTAGCTAAAACATAAATATTATTGTGTTTTATTTAAATATAAATGGCCATAATTACTTTTATTACTCATAATACAGGCACGGTACTTAATGAAACAAGAAAAAACCATTTGCTCACAAATATAATTTACACTTAAACTGTTTTATATTATATATATTGTAAATATTATTTTACTGTGTGTACACATAATTACAGCACATTAGAGGGGACCTGAAATATAATTTTAATTATATATATAATCAATTAGGTATTATATTAATTATTTTTGTATTTGTATGAAATGTAAAAATATCTGAGTCAATTTTGTTATAGCCTGATAAGTACTCAAATCATTCGATTGAATTCACAATATTTCTGTAAATTCCAATGTTATTGCTAAAATATGGGTGAATCTAGGTTTATCCAAACGATGTATATAAACTGTTTGTTTTAGTTTATTAAAGGGCAGGTTTTGTGGACTTGTATGTGGTCATTGTGGTTTCACAAAACTAGGCTGGGTTCAGAATATTATCAGCACTAATTATAAACTAACAGATTAATAGTAAAACCCAAATAAATGTATAAAGTATTTTATTTTTAACAAACATTTATGGTTCAGCAATGTGTTCATTTTGTAAGAATGGTTGATTTAGCTTCTACATATTAACCTCTGAAATAATTTAACTAAGGAGTGTGATTGAAATGCCCAATAAGATAGATAAATATGTTAGACTTTCAAGGTGACTTTGGGGTGAGGGATATTTGACCGCAATAAGTGCAACATAGCCCTAATTAGATAATGTAAGAGAATAGTTATTTTGTGATGATTCCAATATAATTTGTCTAAAAATTTTATTTTATTAAGTATTTAGACACCTACACATACTATGAATGTAGTGTTACTAAAAAAATATATTTTAATAAGGGTGTGCAAAAATTTTGCTTAGAATATTCATTATCTTCGACTTTGATTCAAAAGGATAATTCCGGGTTCGCACAACTATGAAGTTTCACCAATAAAAATATTTAAAGTTAAACTATACATTTATGTTTACAAGACAAAAATATGAAATAATTTAATTAGAGGTTGTGATAGTAACTCAATTTTTAATTTCAGGATGAAATGTGTTAATTATGTTTGAAATATAACAATTTTTAAATTACATTTGGAAGAAGGTACAGGAAAGGTGGATTGAAATGTATGAAAAGGAACACAGCTCACACTTTTACATTGCTGCCACTGGACAAAGAGGTAATGGCTGTCTCTTTTACCAATTTCTTTTTCACCTCTTTTGTATTATTTGGTTTCTTATTTTAGGAAGTTGCGTTGGACATTCACACTCTCTTCTGATGAGTTCTGATAGAATGAAACCTAGATCATTGGGCAGTAACGATCAATATTCTTCCAAGAAGCAGCCATTACCTCTTTGTCCATTGGTAGCGGTGTAAAGGGATGTCTTCTTTTCATTATAAAAGCCATATTGTGCGTGTTCCTTTTTATATGTTTCTATTAATCTTTTCTGTACCCTCTTCTAAATATAACAAAATACCTCAAAAAGTGAAAGAAAAAAAAAAGGTTTTCCTAAAGCAGAGGATTTTTTTTTCGATTACAATTTTTAAGTGGAAAATAATGTTATGTATTTTTAATTTTTATAACGTCTCTAATTATTGGGCATTTCCAGATTATAAATATGCTAAGAACCATTGATTGCCAGTATACCCTTTATAACTAGAGATATAGTTTATTTATATAATAGCTATATTTTGTATACATTTATGTATTACATAATTGATTTCAACAAAAAGTAAGCTATTTTTATTCCATTCCTTACTGTTCCATCATCAGGCCAAGTATTATTAAGGCTGAAATTGATTTTACTAAGATAACTTGTAGAGCACACTCATCTCGGCCAGTGTGGTTGCGTCGTTGTGCATCAGGCAATTTTTGGCTAGAGATTCAGATTTAAATTCTGTCAGAATCAACATTTTGTAGTCGTGTGATGCAGGTTAAGTGAAAATTATAAATAAAGAGTTCATTATTATTGTGATCCTCACATTTAAACTGCTCAAGTATTATTACTGATTGTGTTACATGCCTATCAAATTTTAATTATTGGAAGATAGAAGAAAGAAGTCATTTTTACAAGCTTAACAATTTTCAGCCGATAAAATGAAACAAATCATTTAGAAACTTTTAAAATAATTATATTTGTCTATTCGATTAATGTAAGATTAATTCTGCTGTGGAAAAAGCCATGTCGGGGAATATAAATGTTAATGTTGGTAATGTACATCTTTTATTTCAAACAATGTTTTATAGTATGTAATTAGAAAAATTATAGAATTGTAGAAAAACAAAGCACAAAAATTAATATACTTTTTATGACTTTTAATAGAAAATCTATTAGTTTTTAGAAAAATCGGTATATTTTCTATTAAGACATCTTTAAAAAAGTAAAAAATAATTTTCAAACACACTTAAATATTTAGATGCGTTCATTACATCTCCCTAAGAAAGTAGTAGTAGTACATATTATATTAAAACAATGTTTTATGTTGGTTTGAGGGGAGAGAGGCTGGGCACTAACATTTTGTCGACAACATTGTGCAAGCCCATAACCAAGATGTTGTGCTCTGGCTAACAGATTTGCCTTTAATGATGATTTTTTGTTTTACAGAGGACTGCATAATATACAACCGAGAATCTGCAAAAAGGTAAGACGAGTAAGCGTGTGTTCTTTATATTTAATGGAAAATATAGTATTTTTAATCGTTAAATTTAACTCTAATTTTAAAGTTGTTTAATTCTAATGCCTATAGACGAGAAATATAGTTTCAAAAGAAATGTACCGGTATCAGTGAATGGAAGTATAATTAAAAGGGATGTAAGAAACACCCTCTAGTGAACCCGAACAAGATTCGAACCGTGGCCCAATCATCACTGGCAATCCAGTCTAATACGAAACTGTCACCTTACACTGCTGTGGGTAAAGGGATAATAATTTACACTACTTAATAAGACAAACTCTGTTGTGACTTTTGGTTTTGTTTGAACATCTTTATTCTGTTTTATCTTTTAACATTCCCTCGTACATAAGCAGTTGCGCAACAAACCCAGAGTTTGGTTTGATGACACTTCTTGCCTTTTTCAAATGGGAGTGTGCTTCTTTAAAACTCAGACCTTGCTTCATGAGATACGCAATGACTAAAGCTGCCGAACGCGACACCCCCGCGTTGCAGTGCACAAACACACAACCCCTGCGCCTGCCTTCATCAATGAACATGAAACAAGGCTCCAAAATAGACTGAAGACGATATTCAGGGGTGTCCAGAACCTCCTCATATCTGTACACGATGCTAGGCACCGTCTCCACTTTTACCCCAAGACTCAGAATGTGGGTGATTTGATTGATAGCGAGGAGGTTGGTGTCCTGTGCGACGTCCTGTGAACCCATACACAGCCCTGGTAAGACTTGAGCTACTTGGAAGTCTGGTTTTGTGTCGACGACAAAACCATAACCACGAGATTTGTTGCTTTCTAATGAGAGAATACTACCATCTGAAAGAATTTGTTCTTTAAACGTTTTACCTTCTGGAGTAGTCACATGAGTTTCACAGCCTCTCAACTTTCTCTTCTGGCGGTTGATTTCGTCAAGAAGGCTCATGGTGACTACAACAAGATTAATATATATCTTACTATTGAAAATGCTACTGGTGTTAATTTTATCTCTCAAAATTATGTCCGAGTTGGACAGTGATCAATCTTTGCGTCAGTGTTTGTTAAAAGCTCGCCAGCATTATCACAAGGCATCAGATCTCGCGGGTCGTACTCGACGTTGACCAGATATAGACCATGTGAGGGTGCAGAGTTAGCTCGGGGATCCCAACTTTCATGGGAAGGACACTCAAACATATGCTGCACTTTATCGACAGATACACGACCTTGAGCCACAGCTAACAACACACCAACAGTGCGGCGGATCTAAACACAACAACAATAAAAAGTAATATTAATAGATACATAGTTATGTCTTGCCAACACAAGAATATTTATCTGACATGAGCCTAGACATGTAAATTGTTTAAACTATAATGAACACCCCAAACACTACACTTCGTTTTTTATCTATGCACAAAAAAAATCTCAACCAAATAAGAAATTTGTTTGGTAAAATTTGGAGTTTATTCAAATTGGAAGAAGGTACAGGAAAGGTGGATGAAAAACATACAAAAGGGAACAAACTCAATATGTCTTTCACAATGTAAAGACGAATACAGTTCACACTTTACACTGCTGCCACTGGACAAAGAGGTATTAGCTGCCTCGCTAAGAAAATCTGTGTACAACCCGAACGAGTAGTAAGATGTGGTGCTAATAATAATAATACATATTAAGCTAAACTGTTTGAATGTTTTAGTGAAAGTGACTATGTAATTGGAATGTCACCTGCTTGTAGAGAAAGGACCGGGCCTTGCATGTAATGTTCCAATAGTTGTATTGAGCATTAGTTGGGTCATAATGCGCATCCAACAAGGGTTCACCGCGGCTCAACTCTAGTTTGTGAAGTGTGCGCACAGTCGGGGGAGCTTGGGACTCCAACTTGGACCTTATTGTCGTGAATGTTCTAAAATCTCGTACTCCTAGGAATAGCTTCAGGGCTGAACGTAGTAGTGTCTCGTCAAACTCTGGTTTTCTGGAAAATCAGTTTTAATGTTTCTTCAACCAAGTGTATAGATAATAATATTAATATTAGTTATATTTTGGGTATTAAAAAGTAAGTTAAATGCAGTGATCCAATTTGATACAAGCCTAACTCAAATAAGTTTAACTTGATAGTAATTGTTATATTTAGTGATTTTTGTAATTACTTTTTAGTAACTATTAATACATTTCAGAATATAATTCTGGTAACTCAACAAAGAGAACAATGTGGCCCAAATTTTTGGTCTTAAGGTGTCGCTCTCATAATAGATTGGACTAGCTAAGATGGGGAGATCAAAGTTCAAATCTCGGTCTGGTGTACTCAGGGTGTTTAAAAAAAATAGTTTTCCATTCTCCCTTCACACAAATGTGAGTACACTCTATGAACCAACAGATTATTTCAGCACATGAGAATTCCTCTGAGCGAGATTGAAAGAACATACCAATTTTGCCGGGAAAGATATTCTTAGATTCCGCAATCAACATGGGACTGATGGTTTTACTTCCCCTCCAAAGGATGTCGTGCTATGGATTTAAATCTCTCAAGAAAAATTTATCAATCCCAGCTGGGTTTGAACCCACAAACATTGGGTCTTGAGGCGAGCACTTTACCCCAAGACCACTGAGGTCAACAACCTAAATTCATCTTTGCTTGTCCCTAACACATCAAAATAATTTGTATGTATACATAGAAACCAAACCGGTAGTAAGAAGCAATGGTTTAAAAAAAAAACTAATTAGAAAATGTTTCAAAGATTAGCTTACTGAACAAAATAACACCTTTTCCATTCTGAAAAGGGGATCTGAGACAAAGAATTAACATTGTGTTTGAAAGTTTCCGCACACGGCTTCCTTACGGCAAAGCGATAAAGATATGTGCGTGACTTGGCGCTGTATCGAGCGTGGAAAGTGTCTGGCACAGTTTGGCAACTCTGGATTCTGAAAATAATCCAAAATGTTGGGTTAGACGAGTGCCATATAAAATATGATATTGAAACATTTAAAATTTAAATTATGAAAAAATATTCTTTTGTCACCACCGTGTGTAGGTTTGTGATTGATGTTCGGTTTTGGTTTTATGGTTTTATTATAGTACTACAGTAGCCCCATGGCTTCTTTGGTGCTAACTGACAGCTCACAGCTGACTTCTGACAGTCAACATTTAGGTATATACCTAAACACATATTTTTGAAGATCATCTGGTTCGGCTTAGGGATACATAATTTGGTCTGGTAACTTTTCAAAGCCGTGAGCTGTCAGTCAGCACCAAAGAAGCCATGGGGCTACTGTACTATGCCTAATACAAATGTGATGTTGATAAAGTGATATTAAAAATATGAAAGGATTTTAAAGACTGTTTAGAAGCTTGTGGCAGAAAAAAATGTTATTGCAAGGAATAACCAATGGCCTGACTAACCCCTATGTAATCCTAGACAGTTTACGAACCCCGGGGTTCGAGTGGTAGGCCTCTAATACAAGGACTGATGATCCTGCGTCCTAACATGGGTAGAGTGACCCCCTAGACTCGATGGTGATTAGTCAGCCATGATACCTGGATCCGCTGCTTTTCATTCTGCCTTCTGGCCTGGTTTCCCCCTAAGCAATGCTGACACTTTTAAGTGGTCAGCGCCCTCTATCCTATTTATTTACAAGCTAATAACACCAAGCGATATTCGTTTTGTCATTCACAATCCAGAGCACAACAATATTAAACAAACACGCCTAGCACAATTTAGGCTGTTTGATTACACTTTGTACAAAAGTTAACAAAAGCAATATATTATTATTTTACAAATCAAATATTGTAAATAAATGTTAACATTTTTTGTTAAACTGAATTAAAACACTAACACATTCAGTTAAGTAGGCCTATTAAATTAATGTTCCGAGGACTGGTTGTTAAGTTTTTACTATCATCTGTTGGGTTGAATCACCTGAGCAATTTTAGAGCTCTAACAAAAATTCCAACTTTAAAAAAAAAATCAAATTTTTTAAGAAATAGAATCTTCCATCCCTACTATTTATAAAACTCGGTAAAACTAACTTTACCTGATATCAAGGTTATATTTATTAAAGTATTTGTTGAATAAGGATGTTAGGAACTCTGGCGAATATTCTAATCTTGTTGAACTCTCCAAATCGAGGTGTACAGATGACTGCAGTGCATGAACACCTTTGTCAGTTCTAAGAGAAAGAAAAACAATTAAGGTATAAAATAGTAAACACCAAAGTTTTACTTTGCAACTTGTTTCACTCAAATGAAATTTTTTTTTCAAATTAATATTTTTCCACTTGACTATAATTTATTCAGAGATTCTACTGAACCATGAGAGCCAGGAAAACAAGGGGCATTTTACAAAATCTCGTAAACTTAGAGGAATATTTGTTGATTTGTAACATTTGACTGAAAGCTTAAAGTAGTAGGTCTTTGGATGGATGAACATGTGAATTGAAGAACTAAGCACGTTGATTCAAACACATCTTATTACCCCTTAAACAAGTGCTGTGAAGCAACAGAAGATGTGTTTCCCAAACAATCTTAGATAATCCTGTTTTAAACATAAGTTACATAACTTTATACTCGTCAATTTGATACAACATGAAATTGTATTGGTCTTTTCTTCAATCTAAGGCTGCCTGGAAAACACAGGGAATCTGGAAATAAGAAAACAGTGGACAACTTGTCTATCTGTCCAGCGTGTTTTGACTAAAACACTCATCTGTTACCAGGGTGGTCATAATTTGGTGCCAATCGCAACGAGAATGGTTTTCAACATTGTGATTTTCCATCTAGTTTTCACCATTGTATGATTGCATCTGTGATTTAAGTTCCTGGCTACTGGTCCATAGGTACCGAGTTCGATCCCTGGTACTTCCAAAATATGTATGTGAAGCAGCAGGTCTAAAACGGTCAAACTCGGCCTCTTGGAGACAAATGAGGAGCTACTTGAATAAACAAGGGACGGCTCCAGTCTAGAAAACTTTAGATTAACGACCAGTATGTTAGTTGTGCTGACCACATGACACCCTCTATCAGAAAATGTTAGCACTATTATCGCAAAGGGTGGTGTCCGCTCTGTCAATACAGCTGAATCTTGGCTTGAATGCCATATATTTTTTTACCATTTTATATATCCAGGCGAGAGTGGATACATTTATTCAAAATTCATCTTAAGCACCCTGCCCTTAAATTAGTGTAAGTTGTGTATAACCCAGACCAGTGTGGTCCAACTTAGTGGGTCGTGCTCATAGAGAACCGTGCCCTCACATTATCCTGGTGTCAAATTAAAGGGAAAGCTTCGATGGCGGACGTGAAATAACAATTTAAATAAAAATATTCATCTAAAAGGTCATGAATGTATTTTATTAATAAAAATATGTATAAATATACATATATTAATATTGCTAAATAGTTTTGTGAACATGTGTGTGTGTGTTCATATTTCATATTACATTTCTGGGGAAATAATCAACTTTTTGTATTAAAATTTGAAAGATCCTACCAACCAAAAATACAATTTGTATGTAAGTTTCGAAAGTAAGTGTTTATTAAGGTGTTGTTTGTAGGCTTATAATAAGTTGATGGGATCACTAAATATATCCTTGGCCTGCAGAAAGAACTGATAATCAGATTTGGCCCTTGGGATGAATTACGTTGGATCATCCTGACCCAGATGATTCATCTTAGCACTAAAGAATCTAAATTAATAGATAAACATGAAAATATTTTACAAATAAGTTAGTAATATTTTTTTTAATCCCAGGTGTCCATTCAGGTCATCTACAGGTCTGCAGCTTTCAACAAATATTTAAATATAGTGTACCTTTACGGTGTTTAGTTTATCTACATTTTAAATCCTATATTATAGTTTTTAAATCTTTACTCCCAAAGTTGGCGTTCTTATAAGATCCAACCCATTAAGTTATTTTAAGACCTGTTTCAGTGGTTGCATGGTCTAAGGTGTCACCCTCACAATTTACTTGGCTGTCGATTTCGAATCTCGGTCGGATGTAATGGTGTTTTTTTCCAAAAAATGGTTTTCCACTCACCCTCCGCACAAATGTTGGTACACTTCCTCTAAATCCAACCGTTGTTTATCATATGAGGCAGTGTTTCCCAAACTTTCGCTAGTTGTGTACCCCTTTTGAGGTTGTGGCCTAGTGAACCTACTCCTAACACTTCATTAAAAAAAATATCAAGTATTGACTGCTGTTACAAATTTTATAAAGCTTTAGTGATCAGCTAAACAAATCTGGCTTTAAAATTGTCCATGACGTCACTCTATAATCTGCGCTCGGTTATCAGACTTTCCACTAAAATACATATTTTATTTATATTAATAAAATGAAGAGTTGGTCTCTCATGGGCATTGCACAGTACTTAGCACAAGCAGAGTGCTGAAATTTTAAAATAAGAAGCCCCTGGGTACGATAATGGGCACCTCGAAGCAGGAATTTAATTTTTTTTATGAAAATAAATTTAAATTCATTAAAAACTGGTTCTATAGTAATAAAACAAAGAAATTTTATTTATATTTGTTTGAAGTAAAGAAAAGTGTATCCTGTGGTAGCCATGAAATGAATTGCATGGTTACCCCAAGCACTTCTACTAGTAATGAATAAAACTTAAAGATGGGACAGTTGAATCCCAATGTATTCAAGAGAAATGTAAAAATCTCAAAAAAATATCTCAAATTCAATTATGAATACCTTGGATTTGAAACACGGTAACCATTTTAAGCATCTATCAAAAGAAATAATAAAGTCTTATAATAATGTAATTAATTTAATAAAAAGTGTGTTCCCTCTGTAGTTTATGATGTAATAGCCATTACAAACAAAGCATCATTTGCCAGTGGCTACGAGATGCCAATACATTTTGATTTGAGATTCAAAAGAAAATTTAAGCTTTGGATTTGAGAAATGTAGGATTTGACCCATCTCTGAATAAAACTCATCGACGCATTATGTATCCTTGGGAAACATTGTTAATGGACGACAGGACGATATGTTTAAATAATATAAACTTGTGTAAATAGTGGAAAAATATCATCTGGGCAGGGATTTGAACCCTTGTTGCCCAGCTTTACATAAACATAAACTTAGATAAAATGTTGCAGTGCCAACGCGCTTCGTTGGCCACACATCTAAGTTGCTACTCTCGCAGAAGACCAGCGCCTGGCGATGACAGGGAGATCGAGGTTCGAATCTCAGCCGGGTGTACTAAGGCTGGTTTTTCCTAACTTGATTTCTACTCTCCCTCCAAGCAAATGCAGGTACACTTCCTCTAAATATAACCTTTTTTAATTCCTAAAATCACTAGCGTAATTACTACATAAGCATATCACCTTAACATGTAGTAAGACATGTTGCTATATCAAAAACTAAATAGATTAGTTTTTCTGTAGGTAATTAACTTGGATCGAATAAAACATCAACATTTTGTTAGAAATAATGTTAATAGAACATTATGTTAGATTAAAGTGGGTAGGTACCTGCTCGATATATAAATGGATGGGTCATTCTTTGTTCTAAGGCGACTTGCAGCTGTTTCAAAAACACCTTGTATGGTTTCAAAGCTAGATTTTGTTATTTCCTCTTTGATATTCTGTTTTTGTACACCCCTAAAACAAAAGGTTATATGACAGTTAGCTTGTGGATGGTTTCACAGAACAATGTTTCAACTAATAAAAATTAGGGTCTAAGATACATTTAACTTGGGTAATCACCATTTTATTAAATATGTTATTATTTGAACAGAAAAATAAAGTAAAACTCTTAAATGTTTTTTAATTTTAAAAAATGTTCACAATATGGTAAGGTACCTTAAAATTGATTTATTTTAAAAACAACAACTTTTGATTAAGCTTTGATCAACTTTTTGAGTAAGTTCAATTTTTGATGTTTCGATTTCTGGGCCAATCAACTTCAGAAAATGGAAATTATTTAGGGTACCTACAGGTAGATGAATGTATATTTTGCCCAAAATTTCCAAAGTATACTTTGTGTCCTTGTCACAAATAAAACTCTTAAAGTTCACATCGGCACAAAACTTAAATATGTCTCTTATTTCTTATTCTTGGGAGCATTTTCAAGTCCTCTGATGTATCGCTTCGGGATCTCATATTTTCCCATGAGGAGTTTCCCGACAAAATCGACCTGATTCCCTTGCACCAACAGTTGTGGGGTCTTCCTTCCAGGGACGGAGCTGATGCTCGTACTGGCGGCAACTCCGTGCTGGCATTCCCGCCCAAACTCTTGCAGGTTGACTCCGTACAGCTCGAGGTTATTTATCAGTGTGACCTTCTTATTACCACTTCTTTTACCGATTTGAATATCAATGGGTTCTAATTTACCTTTCGCGACAACCTTGTTTTCCCCGGAAAATGTCACTTGATAGGAGTGTGTCATTTGTGAAATAAACTTGGTTGTCAGTTCTTCCCAAGATAGAGTGGTCACCTCTTGTGGGACTTGTAGACAGGATTGTAGTGTGGCATCCAATTTAACAAGTCTTCTGTTTTGATTATCTTGTAATTTTCTAACTCTAACATACTCGGTCACATACTTTCTTATCGACGTTAAAGGAAGGTTATCACCTTTCTTAACTAAATACTCAGCAAGAACAGGAAACACAGCCGCTGTGACTACATACATTTCTGTGATTTCGGGCTTTACAGACTTCCCTCCCTTCATCTCTATCATTTGTTTAGGATCGGGGGCAGGTTCGTTTAGTCTGAATTCTCTAAAGAGTTTGTGTTCTCGGTTAACCGACACTATACTAACCACTCCTTTTGTCAATTCTTTCACTTTAATCAAGTCTTTTTGTTCCAACTCGCTCAAAAATTTGGATAATTTTTTGAAACTAGATTTTTTTAAATCGATAGATTGTCCAACAGGACAAGCTGGGATCATGTGAAGTTTGAAAAAGTTGCTTGTCAACAGAGGTAGTTCTATGTTTTTAGCGGTAGTTTTCCAAGCTTTCATAAAACAGTACGATATCAAGTTGTCCATATCTTCTTGGGGGTCTGGTTCTTCTTGATCACCATCGTCTTGACCATCATCCAGAGATTGCTGAGTTAAACTAACAGCAATAGTATTGAGATTTATCTCTATTGGGACTGGTAAGTTGGTATCAGATGATTCTTGTATCGTAGAAGACATTCCGTCATCTATAACATGTATTTCATCAGGTGCGGGCACATTTGTATTGTTATCATTGTTTGATGCATCTTCGTCAATTGATGGTGCGCTGTCTAAGAATTCTTCAGGTGGTCCAAGATCAGGGATGGTAAGTTTTGTACCCCATGACCATAGATGATCTCCGACAAAGTGAAGTATTTGAACTCCTTTCCCACGTTTGGCCGACATGTACATATCGAAGCTTGACAAGGCAGCTTTACCAACAGCAAATGGAGCTTTATTGGATGTCAAGTTAATAGCTACTCGATCCCCTTTTTGTAATTTACCAAATGCATTAATGTGCGCACCATTTTTGAGTACGACCCCAGGAAGCATAAGATCTGCTCCGCCTGTAATTTTTGGGAAAACTAGAGGCCATGTTGTGAAAGTGTGGATCAATGATGGAAAGTGCCACAACATATAGACTGTAGGGAACATTATACTTTCAATCTCAAATATAATAGGAAGTTTCTGCATACAGTATACCATTACAGTGTCTCCAGTGTGTGTGTATATTTTCATAGAAACCAATACTTCCCGATTTGGTATAAAATTATTTATATCATCTTCTGTCAGCTGCAGGAAATTTTTCTGTATATCCGATCTTAGTTTTTTTCTTTCTGAGCCCTTCAGCTGCGAATTTGACTTTACTTTGAATGGCTTATTAAACATCTTGAATTAAAATACGACTTTGTACACGTTAATATTCCTCTATTATAATATTTCAGTGGCTCATAAGCAGGAAAGAAGCAGTAGTTTAGGTTAAACTATTAAACAAGCTACTATCTCAGAATTAATGAATATATCGCATACCTAAAATTATTACCAATATATGAAAAAAACATAAGATAACGTGGCATTACAAAATTTTAAAATGAAATCATTTTGAAATTGTAAATTATGAAGAACCTATATAGGATCAAAACAAAGATAATTTAGTTTCTAAACATAGATGGCAGGAGAAGCACATTAATAATAGCCAACAAAGTAATTGAAATGTATCATGCACTCAAATAAATTTCTTTCAAACATTATTTTTCTCAAATATAATCCTTGCTGGTAGAAATGCTCAACTTGCTTCTTAATAAGATCGATTATTTCCAAAGTGAAAGTTGAATTATTTTTCTGCAGTAATTTTTCCAATCGAACAATAACTAGAAGAAATAATTAAAAATATCCTAAAATGAAGCACAATTATTGATTGACATAATTTAGTTTAACTTTAATGGAAGCTGTCCCAGATTACAGTAGACCTCTTAACTGACCAAGAGTCAGATGATGGGGTGAACTGTTTGAACCATTTGACTATTTATTGCACATCCTCCTTTTATGAATTGTCCATCTGTCTCAGATCCTTTATATTTGTTCTCAGTCCGTCTCACCATCCTCTTTTAACTCCTGTAATCTCTTATTCCTTCCACTAATGGCCTTAGTCTACATTCTGTTGATATTTTAACGATTAGTCTGTCCATGCCCACAACATCTAATTCTCTTTCCCGTCACATTTTGGACAGTTTTGGATTGTTTTATCAAAATATAAAACTATTAATCTTTTTCTGCTCTTATATGCTTCATTCTCTCCCACGTACCCGTACGACTTTCTCATTAACCTTCTTCCAAATATTTTAAATCCTCTCTCTTAAGCGAGCTATACTGACCGAGTAGCCACTGGATATTACAGTGCCAACATTTCAATGAGCTCCTCAATTGTCACCATGGGGCTGAATTGGCCCTCTTGCAGACCTACAGATTCACAGAAAAAATTTGAAGCGTTGGGGAACGAACCCAGGACCTCTGGCTCTTTGGGCAGAAACCCTGACCACTAAATTATGGGGCTTATTTAAGAGAATTTCGTTTTTTTAATATTTTTTTATATATAAATAATAATTCATTGTTGAAATGCATAATCTAAAAACTGTTTTTGAATAGTTTATTTAAATGGAATTCCGCTTATAATATTATATTGCCTTATTAGTTCGATAGATCGTTCTTAGAGCGCAGCCAAAGCTCAAATTGCGAATTTATGAATTAGTGCCAACTCCCAATATTAGCATATCTTAAAATTGCTGATCTTTGATCGACGTGGAAATTTTTTATTAAAAAGAAATGAATTGACGTTTATGAAAACAGATTAGTCATAAAGTATTGGGCTATTTTATTTATTCGAGGTAACAATTTGTTGTGAATGTTTATGATAAAATCAAACCTTATAATCTATTGATTTGACATTCCATATGTAGACCAAAGTAAACTTTAACTACAGACCCTGCCTTATACCAATTTTCAATGTTTTGATAATTCTATTTAATTGAGTAAGTTCATTCTCAATAATGTATGTGTTTATTATAAATATCATAACAATAATAAATTTAATTTTACTATAGTTACTAAAACTTTATCTTATTGTTAATGATCTATATGAATATAATACCATAACCTTCATTTCAGACCAGCCTATAAAATTGCTGTGGCTGTAATTGGAGTAGATGTGTCTCTTTCAAAATGATGCAAGGTGACGATTCAGTATCCAGCTCAAGTTCTAAAAGTAATATAGTTGTTCAAGCATGGAGGAGGTTATCACAGGTAGGCCTAAATTGATAAGATAAAAACTTTTTGAATTATTATTCATATTTTTTCAATGATATTTCTTAAAATTTAACATGCTGATCCTTAAGATAGTAGTCTCCAAGGTGCTAAAGCTAGTATATGGGTTCTTAAGTATACTAGGAATTAAAATTAATGTTTATCTAACGAAAACAAACGAAGGTACACAAATGTGTAATTGAGGAGTTTTTATAAAGCTAATGTGTATTATTATAAAGCTACCAATAGACCTAAGCCAAAATATGATTTCACCAAGCTATTTTCATTTAAAGAAAAAAAAGCTGTTTGTTGTAGGCCTTTTAATAGATGTTTAATTATAAAGCTCCCTTTCTGAACTTATTGATTTTATCAATACAAGGCTTACAAACTAAATTAATTTAAGTACATACAAAGCACTAAGTCCCATGGCTGTTAGTTTATTGATGTGAAAGGAGAATCGCTAATTACACTGATGATACATTTTTAGTCCAATCAGGAAATCAAACTCGAGACCCTTAGTAGGCTCTAGTAGAAAGACATGCTGGGTACTGACTGCATTAAAGTGTTGGCCTATTTGAAGTGTATTTATCACTGCCAGGTGACACACTAAAGGGTCATTTCATCATACATTGTCTACAGTGAGAGTCATATTTTCCACCTTTAAATTTTTAGATAGTATACAAACATTATTTGGTGCTAAAAATATGTATATATTTTTAGAACCATGTATTACTACCCATTCTGCTTATATGCATATGTATTAGTTATGTTGAGGGTTTTAGGGATTAGGAAGGTTATATTCATAGAAAGTCTAGCCATTTTTGAATGGGGGGGGGGGATGAAAAATCATTTTTTAAATAAAACAAACCTCAGTACACTCGGCCAAGATTCAAACCTTGATCTCTTTGTGATCGGCAGTCTGTTCTACTGCGAGAGTAGTGCGTTATACGATGTGGTCGCCGAAGTGGATAAAAATAATAAATCACTTAAATTAATAAATGATGATTCAAACAAAATTATAAAATATGATGAGATTGCAGACATTTTTTATTTATATCAAAATAAAATCGCGATAAATAAGGTATCTGCATTATAATAATACTATTTTAGTCTACCTTATGATCATTAGTATAATATTATAGGGCTGATGAACCGCCTTGGTGGCGTAATTAGCTAATATGCTGGTATGATGTTGAGCTAGACTGCCGAGGACAGGAAGATCGAGGTTTGAATCTTGGTGGTTATCCCTAAATGATATTCCACTCTCCCTCCATGCAAATGTGGGTTCACTTCCTCTAAATTCAAGATTCCTTATTCATAACCCATTAGCTTAGTTAATACTTTAAGCGTATAACCCAAACGGGTAGTAAGACGCGGTGCTAAATAATTAATATTATTATAGAGTGGATACTCTCTATAAAAAGTGACAGCTGCAGATCACATGACTTGACATAATATTTCCATTGTTTTTGTAAATTTTTTGACCATCAAAACAATTTTTTTCTTATGTGAATCTGACATTAAATTAACTAGTCCAACCATTAAATACCTTTTAAACACCTAGTCCTCTGTAGCAGTGGGCTTAGTTCGGACTCCAAAACTGCAACCCAAATCCTATCCGGGTACATTCAGAATAACTCTCTTCGACTGTTGAATGGTAAAGGACGACATTCTCGCTTATATGACTGGATTGCCAATGATAAGATTTGGATTCGAAAATCCAATCTGGTAAATTGAGGGTGTTTTCTCCTAAATAATATTCCATTCTTTCTCCATGCAAATGTGGGTACATTTCAGAATACAACTTTCCTCATCCCTAATACATTGGTAAACATAATTAGTACACATGTGTGAAACCTGAATGGGTAGTGTGAGACACTGTGACAAGATAATAGAATATTGAGGCTAATATTTTCCATTATTTCTTTGGGCAGAGACTACTGCCTTTATTTAAAATTTCCCTACATTCCTGTATATATAGATTAGCTGGTGTTATTTTGTCAGAGAAATACACTTCCCAGGACCTAATGAAAGGGCTTATTTTACCTACTGCCCAACTAAAATGTTATAATAATATCGTGAAGAATTACACTGCCCCCACTCATTCGGCTAATTTTTTGTGGAATAATACTGGCACATACTAGGGGCCATCTTTAAATTACGTAAGGGTTTTTTTTGGAGGGAAGTGGCTCAGTATTTTTTTATTGAGGGGAAGGAAAGTGTCAAAATACATCTTGCGTAAGTTTTTTTAATCAATGTTTATGGTAATTAAAAATCTTAGGAAAAAAAAATATTTTTCTCAGAAAATAAATATATTAATTATAAAATTTCCCTTACTATATTTCATTTATTTATGATGTGTTACACCTAATTTTACTCACCTAATCACCAATCATCTGTCTAAAAATAATCAAACAATTAAAATAATCTAACTAACCCAATACTAGAAAATTACATAAAATAGAATGTCTGGCAAAAGACAGAAAGTCTTAAAATCCCTTATGGGAAAAATGAAAAACAGCTTTACTTAACTTAAGTACGGCCTCTTACTAAACAAAACAAAATGGTTTATATGCCAAGTGAAACGGCGTAAATAAATACTGTGTGTTGTTCAGCATGTTAGTCTTGTCCTTACAGGTGTGTCAAGTGTATCTAGACATGTGGACTCCTCATCACACGTCCAGGTGGATCTTCACCGGCCTGCTCCTCGTGTTTCTGGTTCTGCGTGTCTTTCTCCAGGAGGTACGTGTGGGGCATGGTTTGCGGTGCAGTTGTATGGACTCACGTGTGTGCTGTGGTTGTTTTCTAGATGTACCAGAGTTTGCTGGACGACGTTACGCCATACCACAAGTCTCGGTGGGTGTTTGCGGCGCTCTTGGTATTAGGGTTCCTAGCCAGAGTATTTTTACTACAGGTAAAAAAGAAACCATTAGCCTCTCTTTGGTGTCGGAAAAAGGGATTTTCAACCTGTTCTTGACTTGTTTCTTTTATTTTGGCTTGCTTATGGCATACTCTTCATATAATTTGTGTAAATTTCAACTTTTCTGGACACATTTTTTCCACAAATTATTCAATCAATCATTTTCTTACAACTATTTCCATTTCCTCCTTGATTAAAACAGATACAATACTTCAAGCTTGGATTGGGTCTAAGTTTAATTTTCTATTTGAGTAATTTTTTTTAATGCGGTGCGAAGCTTTGAAAAGTCGAAGTCGAAGTCGAAGTCAAAAGTCAAATCTACTTCGGCTTTGACTTCAACATCCACAATAATCTTCGCATATTCAAAAAATTTCAAAGGAAAGATAAATCTTCTATTAGTTATCAAACAATTTAATTTCATCTTACTAAATATTACATATTTTAATATTTGATAAATTTAAAACCGTTGATAAACAAAATTTAAACACCGATATTATATTCACTATCGCCAACATAATTTTGTAGAAAATAAAAAATACCTATAAAGAAATAACACCATGGTCACTGGTATGAAGCAGAGAAAGCGCTTTAGTTGTGCTATCATCCCAGCTCGCGTTTAATGTTTAGTCCTTAATATTCCATCTCTTTGGAATGTGAAAAATTTACTTAATGCATTTTGTCACAAGTTTTCCATTGCTTCTTTGCGTTTTCTTTATTATTTGAAATGGCTGATACGTAAAGTGGAAAATGAAAACAGAATATAATTTATAATTATTATCAGGGAAATGCAGATAAAAAGACATTCATGTGTAAAGTCTGCAAAATAATTGTTGATCTAAAAACTAAACTTAACATTAAGTGACAACAACAAAAATTCTAGTTATCTTCGACTTTGACTTTTCTTCACAAGTTTCAAACTTTGCTTTGACTTCGCTTTGCATTTAAAAAGTGGCCTTCGCAAACAACTATATTTTTTTCATAAACACCAACTAATAAAATATCTTTGGTTCGTTAGATAAGGGCTACATATAAGTCTTGTGTTCAATCTCTCAGTGTAAATTTTATTTTAATGTTGTTTTCATAGTAATACAAATAAATGGTGCTTATTTCCTTAGCGAAATGCAGCCTCTGTATTAAATTAAAACATAACCCTATTTAATTTGGTATTTTGTTGATAATTCTATCTTTTATTTGTTGTATGTCTACTGTCGTTTATTCTTATTTCTTTTTTCTTTCACTGGTTTCCATTTTCTTTTAGTTTCAATTTTATTTCTGATTTCTTGTTTGTGTTCTTTGTCTTGCTTTATTGGACCTTTTTTTTTCCATCTTTCCGATTAGCATTCATTGTTAGTCAAATTCTATTTCTTTTACTGCTTTTAGGCTTTATCTGCTTTTATTACAGTTTTTAATTTTCAGACTTTTCAAATAAGTTTGTGTGCTGGAAGGGTAAGTTGTAAATTAAAATGAGAAATTTTATTTTAAAATGTCTTATTTATGTGTTTTTTTTGTTTTGTATTTTCAAATAAAGGTTAACTAACACACCTAACAAGTGGTTTTGATGTAATAATTTAAAATATTCAATTTCTAACATAAGTATTTTTCAAAAGAAGGCTAAAGTCATATTCTCGCTCTGAATGAAATAAGGTAAGTATTTTATTGCTGTACATTCTCGCATGTATTATTGTCTATGGAAGAAGTCACAGAAAAGATGGTTGGAAACAATTTTTAAAGAACCAACACAACAATATGGCGTTTACAATGAAAAGAGGACAATTCACACTGCTGTCACTGGACAAAGAGGTATTGGATACCTCTTGAAGAAAGTCAATCGTTACCGCTCATCCTTGACCTAGGTTTAATTTAATTGGAATTCATTTGGCGGGAGTGTGGAACGAATAATGTAACTTTACAAACAAAAAAAGTAAACCATAAAACACTTAAGGGGTAGAAAGGAAATAGGTAGAGAATAATAGGACACACAAATAGGAAGATGTAAAAGGAATGTTTTATAGTTTTTATGTTTTGTTGTTATTAGAGTTGATAACTGCAAATGCATCTTGTTTTTATTCAATTTAAACTAAGAATAAAGTATTCTCTTCGTTGACAATTGAATTAAAGTTAAAAATGCTTGTTATAGTTATCAAACTTTGCATATAATATGTTAATTCGCTTAGGCAACTAGTATAACTTTTTAGCCTTATTAAATAAAAGTAACATTTATTTTTGTGTGCAAAACTAAAATCTCAACCTTTTGTGCTGGTATTTAACTCCTTTAGTGTGATGAGCCATTCTGATTGGCTCTGCCTTCTACCATGTAAATGGTCAGAGCCAATTAAATCGTCTTTCCAGATTTGCTTTAGTTCTTGCACTACTCAACTAGATAGGGTAGGAATGTATTATTTCACTAAAACGAGAATATTCCCCTCTGTTATAGAACAACAGGTTATATATGCAGATAAAAATTGCTTCACAAATAAGTCTGTGGCAATTTTTCTTGTACAATTTAATAAAAATGATGAAATATCTGTAGCACTCGTAACGAGCAAAACCTAAAGCAGACTCTTCACAAACAAACGTCAGAAGAAGAAAAAAGTGTCCTACTTCTGTAGGATCAAATCATCTTGAAGTGTGAAGCAAATTTTCAATGGATTTTAGTTGTGTCGAGTCTACTTAATTCTTACTTTAAATTTTCATTTTATTGAGAAATCTGAGTATTATAAAATATTATAAATTAACCTAGAATGTTAATTTCTGCGCATTGTTATATCTTTCACCTTCTATTCTGATTTTTTTTTCACAATTCTTCTTTATTTGCTATAGAAAAAAGAACTTATAGCTAAATGTCAACTCTTTTATGATGTAATGAATTTACATTGATTTAAGAGAGTGCATCACATGCCAATCATCTATGTGATTCAGTTGGATAGAAATCTTAAATTTACACAAATACTGTTGTACGTGGATCATTTCTGATTAAGCATCAATGAAGATAAATAGTTAAGAGATGTTCTTAATACTGAATATTTTGGAAATATTAAATGATAATTCGGATAAAAACTTTATAGGAAAGTCTTTTTTTTACCATTTTAGATTATAGCTTCACAGGTAAGCACTTTGCACAAATCTTAATTCGTCACCGCACAAAATTGCAAGTAATCATTCAAATACAAATGCACTGCACATATTTCTGTCATATTGTAGGTATTTTCTTTTCCCTTTCACTCCCATACCGCGCGTGCGCGCACAAACGGGCTGGGAGCCGAGTTGGGCCTACTATGATTGAACGCTCTTAATTGATAGATTAATAGTAGAATGGTTTAACGCGTTGATCTAGACTGGTTTGCCGGTGACACGGATATCGGGGGTTTTAATCCCTGGTTTCTATACTGAAAGGATTCTTTCTTAACTCGATTCTCACAATCTTTCCACCAATGTGGGTAGAGTTCTTATAAATTCTACCTTCTTCGTCCCAACTTTGTTGGCGTTATCAATATATATTATACAACCCAAACATGTTGTGAGGCACAGAAAATAAATGAGTTTGTGCACAAGGGATCTCCTTTGGAACTTTCACTTTGGTTAACCTGTGAGTGGCCGTGTTGTGCCGAAATAGGTTAAGATACAGTAGTTGTGGAAATTTTTCAACATAGGGAAAATTATATTGAAATTAAAAAGTTTTTTTTATACTGAATAAACTCTAAATTGTTAAAAAAAAATTACAACTTTATTTAATTTAGAAATAATACACCAACTTTCCTCCTAATCTAAGAACATGACAAAGGCATATTTATCAAAAGATTATTAATAAATTGAAGTAGTAATGACTTAAAACTATCACACAACCATCACAAAGTATTATTCATTATCATAAAATTAGCTTTAAGTATTACCAAGAAAATAGCTTTTTTTTAGCACCACTTCTTAAGCTACTTGTATGGATTATGTACTAATTACGCTAATGGTTTTAGTGTCTAAGATGACTACATTTATAGGAAGTGGACCCACATTTGCATAGAGGGAGAATAGTAAACCATTCTGGAAAAACCAACAACAATACACCTGACTGAAATTCGAACCTCGATCTCCCCAACATCAGTCTATTTTACTGTGAGAGCAGTGCATTAGACCATGTCACCACTGAAGCTTTCTTTTTCTTCTAACTACTGGAAGCTGATGAGGCATTTGTGTTTCTCCAAACTCTTATTAATACTTAACCTTTTTTCTGCTAATATTACAGTTGTTAAAATTGGATTACATTTTTTGGTAAAGCAAGTGAGTTTTACTGTGTGTGTTTTTTTTTTCATCGTCTTTTATATTTTCTTTTCTTATAATCTGTTCGAATTTAATTATTTTTCTTTATGTTTCAGGGTTGGTACATAATCACGTATGCTCTTGGAATCTACCATTTAAACCTTTTTATAGCATTCCTGTCACCAAAAATTGACCCGGCCTTAGATTATGATGGTAAACCACTTGTTATACAAATCCAAATCTCCAATTTATCTTTTAATCCCGAATCCGAATTTTGGAAAAATTATTAACATAAGGGGCAATATAAAATACAAATAGTAACTAAATTTTAACATTATTTACTATATTCCATTCATTATAACAATAATACATTTATTTAGGTGTTAAATTACTGCTCTGGGGTCAAAGTTAATCCTATAACTTTAATAAGTTTTGAACAAGCAATAAACTGTATTAGAGCTCTAGAACAAATTTCATCTAAACAATTGATTTTTTCCTAGGGATTTGAGTCTTTAATCCCAAATATCTTAGAAGGATTCGAAGGCCCATCCCTAGTCATAAGTGATTAATATAAAATACTAATGACTTGTTCTTAAATTATTTCCCTGGCCATATCCTCCATCTTCCGTACGCAACAAGTCTATCCTATATATCACTAAGTTGTATAAAACAAATCTCTTGACACAACAGATTTGTGCTAACTCAAAAAAATGAGGATTAATTTTTTAATAATTTTCTTTTATATTCAATGGATTCAAAAGACCAATCTGTAATCCCTAAGGATAATATTGTTTTACCTAGACACTGTTGCTGAAGGGAGAGGTGGTGTGTGTGTGTGTGTGCGCATGCATGCGCATGCATACATGTATACACAAAAATAGATGTTGCATAAATTACTTAATATTTCATTTAAGTAATAACTAATAACCACACTCCCCATTTATCTCTTCGCCTATGTAAAAATTAAGCAATTTAATATGAAAACTAGAAGTAAATTACACAACATATTTTGGACGTTTTTATTGTGTAAATATAAAGACCAGACTCGTTTGAGGTGCATTATATTAAAATATATTTTTAACTGTGCAAATGATGGCCAGAATTTTAGGTTATTAATTTTATTTCAATTTTAAATGTTTTCTTATCTAATTGCTCATGTCATTCTTGGCTTTGGGGCAGATGATGGGCCCGAGCTCCCTACCAGAGCCAACGAGGAGTTTCGACCCTTTATCCGGCGCTTGCCAGAGTTCAAGTTCTGGTACTCGGTGACCAAGTCGACGGTTATTGCTGTGATCTGCACCTTCTTCGACTGCTTCAACATACCTGTGTTCTGGCCCATCCTGGTCATGTATTTTATTACCCTTACCTGCATTACCTTGAAGAGGCAAATAAAGGTAAGAACAACAATCAAGGGGCCAACGTCGGTGGTCTTGGGGGGAAGTACTTGTTTCAGGACCTCACGTTAGTGGATTCAAACCCAGTCGGGGTCGTAATAGACTTAACTGCCTATTATAGGGAGAGGAGGCTGGAATCCCGGTTAGTTGTATTGAGGGACTTTAATTAAATGTTTTTCCACTCTCCATCACACAAATGCAGGTACACTTCTATTAAATGCCGGTGACCTGGTGGTCTAGGGGTGAGGTGACAGACTTCTGTGCTGAGGGGTCCGGGGTTCAATCCTCGGTCCCGGCACAGATTTATCTGACTACCAAACCCTTCCTTCACCTCTGACAAGATTTCTTGTGAATGTGGGGAATGCCAGGCCTCCACCGTGGTTCGGATCCCATGTTGAACTGTAGGTCCTCCATTTCATCTCACAATCACCCTACCATTACACATTAGCGTAAGTGCGTATAACCCGAACGGGTAGTAAGACGCGGTGCTAATAATAATAATATTAAATGCAACTTTTCTTATCGTTAACACAGTACAATAACTATTCCATAAGCATATAACCCAATCAATTAGTTGAAGGGAAAATAATACGTCATTATTTAGTGCTAATTTATTTGTTTTGTTTTCATTCCATTCACTTGTTTTCTTTTCTTCTTTGTTTCAGCATATGATTAAATATAGATACCTTCCATTCACGCATGGGAAACCCAAGTATCAAGGTCATGAAGATACTGGCAAGGTGATTAGTCCTAAGTGACATTAAACTTGCATAGAAAGGTGATTAAAAATAAACGACTATTTGCAGTTTTTATTTCTTGCGAAAATATAAGTATATTATATATACCCACAAATAGGACAAGAACAATTTGAAAAGATAATCCTTGTTTGTTAATTTTATTAGTTTATTGTTAATGTAGCAAGACCAAAAAAATATTTAAATGAAAAAAGTTTTTTTTGTCGTTGAAAAAGGGTTGTTCACATAAAAAATATAATTTATAAGATATGTGAAGAACTGTTATTTTTTATGATTAGTGATTGAAAGTGGTAATGTGCCTGCAGGGTTAAATATGACTTTGTTATTCAAACCATAAATGTTAAAATCTACAGTGGTGTTGTAGAAAGAAGCTTTTGTTTCAGAACTAAGCTATGCAAATTTAGGACATTTATTTATAAACAGCATTGTACATTTTGTAAAGTGATTTGCCGTATCAGGCTTTTGAGTTTAGTCGAGTTAAAGAGGTGGCTTATAAGAGTTGAAGCATAGAATATTTAACTGTGCAGTGTAAGTAAATGAACAAATACTTGATTATTAGGTAACAATTTTGTTAACTAAGCTAGAAATTTTGTAGACATTTGAAGAGTGACAATATTCCATCTAAATTCATGGGGGTTATCTTGTTTTTGCCATGACCTCCTTAATTACACATTTGGAGTTGTTGACCATATTCACTCCTAGATAATTAATTAACGTGCACACACAAAAAGAAAATGTAAAAAAAAGATTGTTTACACAAAAAAATACATTAAAACAAATAAGGTTATTTGGAATAGAGTACTAGGCTAAATCATGGGTTAAATTATGAGGTATGGCCAGCACGCTTACCTTTGTGACAGTAGAGTAGAAATTGTTTAGATATAACACTAAAAAACACACACATTTTTAAGGACAAGCTTTCACTGTCACAGACAAGCTTTATGAGGTCAAGAGAGTCGACAGTATCACCAAGGTAAGTGTACTGGCTATCCCTCCTAATTTAAACCATTAGAATAAATAAATAATCAAAATTCAAAATTAAGATTAAAGAGGATTATAAAATATCACTTTATACATGATAAAAAAACCACATACCACCACCAAAACCATAAATTGATGATGTTAAAAAAAATATGTAAAATTCACAAAAAAAAAGATAAAGAATTGTGGTTCCATGGTGCTCAATGACAAGATTGCAGATATAGTTTGTTCATATTAACTTTATCCTTTTCTGAACAATTGGAAAAGCTATTAAATATAGTACAATATTTATTTGGCATAAATCGTAAAAGTGACGTATTCGTGAGGAGGATGCTTCGAAAACCGGTTTAGTAACCTTTCAACTGCCAGTAAAAGTAAAGTTCAGTATGAACCAACTATCGATAGTTTCCATTTATTATACTCTACCACAACCTTCAATCCCTCGACATAATTTTTTTTAAACCTTAAAACCTAGTCTTATATATGATAGTAATATTGTAAATGGCTCAAACAAGCTGTACTACTAATACAACTTGTATTGTAGGCTGAATTTTATCTATTTTGAGTTTGATGAATTGTTTTTTTATAAATAACAGTCGGCATATGTTTATTATTCGTAAATTCATTTATTTATTTGCTTGTAGTCTGAAAGTGTTGCGTTGGTCCCTGGTGCAGTCAGAGAAGAGTGAACAAATCTTCAGGTCTCCTAAAAGTCACGCGAAGAGGTGTTGCTTCCTGCATTGCTCCGATAAATGTCAGCCATTATCCATTCGTTTGAAACATTTAATTCAACGTGTTTGTCTTAATATCCTTTTAGCATGGTTTACATTATGAACAGACTTTGAAAGAAGTTGGTAAAAGATAGTAAGTAATGGAAATGGTGCTTCAGACAAACATTTATAGACATTTAGAAATATAATTTTGGTTCAAGATATATTATTTTATCTATGACTTATCAATATTTTGCTCTTAGAACTTATATTCTTAATTTATGAAACTATTAAGAGTAGAATTTGGATTAAACAATTTAAAAGCTATAACTAAACACAAAATTAATATCACTAAGCGTGTAAATTTAATGAAGAAACCACATATAGGGAAAGAGGAAAAATGTAGGAAGAATCCTGTACCCCCTCTTCTCTTTTTGTTCGATAAAAGCAACAATGCCGAAAAATTACTCGATTTGTGTTAAAATTAGTGTT
Source organism: Timema californicum (assembly GCA_902141385.1). Classification (NCBI taxonomy): domain Eukaryota; kingdom Metazoa; phylum Arthropoda; class Insecta; order Phasmatodea; family Timematidae; genus Timema; species Timema californicum. Next base: position 118,816 of record CABFOW010000244.1, read on the forward strand.
TAAATGAGTGTGTGACTACTTCTACTAAAGAAGACAGAAGAAAGAAAGATGTCACCTTTTTGCATTGGATTCTTCTCACATATTTACTCTTTACCTAGGTAGGCTTTCTTCATTAAATTTACTCTTATTAGTTTATTTTTCTTTTTTCTTTATCAATTTCCACTATAAAACCATTCGGCCATTGGGCCACCTCATTTTTAAACGTTTAGAGAGAAATTATATTTCTCAAACGAAAGAAAGTTCTCATTTTTGATAATGTCACTCTAATTATCTCAAATTAACTTAAGATATTTAATCGTGCACAACTAACCAATGTGTAAGAACACACGACAATAAAGATGTTAAAAACATTAATAACTAGTCACATATTTACGAAAAGAGGAAAAAAATACTCATATTGTCAAATACATTTAAACCCTATTTTTCTTTAATCCTGTTGGGATTTTAAAAAAAATAGTTTTTAAAAAATTCCATATCATTTTCCTAAAATATTTCATATTTTGTTAAAAAAAAATTCAAACATCATGCTTGTGAAATTTTGCAAAATTTGTTTGCCAAAACTACTTTTTCTACTGTTGAAAGTATTTTTAGAATGATAGTTTGATTCTGAAGTTAAACTATTACATTTATTGTGTTATGAAAATAATTTGACTACTGATAACCTAGGGAAGGCAATTATTATCATTGAATACTTTATTAAAAAACACTCAAAAATGTATTCACTAGTTTACCGTAAAATATTAATCTTGTTTCGAATGATATTTTTTGATGCTATGCAACAAGTTATTTTATTTCATTTTTATTAGATCATTGATTCATCCATCAGTCATGGAAGAAAATACTAGTTAATACATTACTGTGAGAGAGAGAGTATAAAACTCTTGAAAAATTCTTCTTAGCTTCATATATTTGTTCACTTCGGCTTCAATTTTAAAGTAAAATTCCAGGTTCAAAAATTACAAAGTGTCGCTTCACAAAAAAACAACAAAAAAACGTTCATTTATGTTTATTATTTTTTGTTGATATTTCTATCATTAATAAAGTAATGGAAAAAATCTAAAATAATCAAATTACATTTTGTGATAGTAATTTAATATTATTTTAATATTTACTTGGTTATACAAAGTATAGTATTTTTATCCAACACTGAACAATGTTTTTTATGTTGATATATACTTAAACTTTATTTGGTGTCAGGGATATTTCATATTATTAACTTCGACCTCACTTCAAATAAAAAAAGTGGGTTTTGCACACCTCTTACTGTGCAATGTTTTGATACTTATTTTAAAACTAAATAAAAACGAATAAAGTCAAACCCATATGAAATACTAAATATGGCAAAATGAATTAGAAATTAACGGGGGGAAAAGGTGAACATTTTTTAAAAATAATTATAGTCCTACATGAAGAGTAAATAAGCTTAGAAAGAATCTATAACCTTATTTAATAATATGATATATTTAACAGTTTAATTATTATTATTATTATTATTAGCACCGCATCTTACTACCCGTTCGGGTTATACGCACACGCTAATGTGTAATGGTAGGGTGATTGTGAGATGAAATGGAGGACCTACAGTTTAATGTGGAATCCGAACCACGGTGGAGGCCTGGCATTCCCCACATTCACAAGATGTCTTGTCAGAGGGGAAGGAAACAGTTTAATGTTTGACAGGTTAATTGGATAGTAACCCAAACTTTTATAAAAATAATCGGGAGACATTAGGATTGCAATGAATCCTTGAAGAATAACTTTTTGTCATATTTTGATTTTGAGCAACAAAATTGGCTTATTGAACTATAAACTATGTTATGTTAACTCACTTGCTTAGCTAAAAGTGGGATCTTAGGGCAAAACAATCAAAGCAAGGGCATGTAAATTAACTCGTATGGCGGAAAGGATCCCATCCAAACTATATGTAAATTTCTTGTTCGAATGTTTCATTCACCATATTTTTACTTTAAAAGTATCATTAGTGAGCTGTATAGTTGTTGGAAAAAAAATGTAACTGTTCATTATGTATTTTGGCTGCACAGGGCTTAATTTCTTTAAATCATTGTGTAACTTTTTTTTTTATGTTTAGTTTTGATTTTTTAGTGGTTTTAGGAAATAATTTAAAACCAAACTTTTTTAGCGAGTTCAAAATAGTCATAGCTAATAATTGTTTTTGATTAAAAAAAAATAAAGAAAAATAAAATTTGTTTATCGGGCTAGCAATATTTTTACTAGTATTATAATCTTTCTGTAATTTATGTTATTAATGAACGTGATGACGCTATTAATTTAGGCTTCCTGGTGTCATGAAAAAGTGGTTGAAGGCTTTTTAAAAAGGTCTTGTTGCATATTTACAACAATAAAAAATCACCAATATGTGAATTTACTCCTGGTTTTGCTGTGACTTGAACAAGCGAGAAAGATAACTGTAAAGATGATTATGCAATGAACAAATTAGTATTAAATTTTATTTGTGAGAAAATAAAATATTTGATAGAACACATCATCATTATCGTGAACCGTAAAATGCCTCTTGTCTTCCTCTGTCTCTTCCACCATTCTTCTGCACACACTTGCACACTTGCTGCTATCTGGTCCTCTAATCTCTTCCTTGGTCTCCCTTGCGGTCTTTTCCCTACAGACCTCAACTTCATCATGCTACTTGGGATTCTTTTCTTTTGATCTTAATTACATGTCCATACCATCTCACCCTTGCTTCCTCTACTATCTCACCCAGCCCAAATTGCATGGACAACGTCACTCCTAATAATATTTCTTCTGTGAACTCATTTAAAGTTATTGTGTTTGTGTCAATTTTAAAACATTGAAATTAAGAAATATAGTTAGTAAAAACTAACGCAAGCAGGAAATCCACTTTGTAAGAGGAAGAATAACAGACTTCTACCACAAATTTTGGTAGCATTATTAATTTTGTATTTTAACATTTAACAGTGTACAAAATTGAATGTGTTACTATAAACTTTATATTTGAGGTATTAAATGTGCACTTTCTGAACTGACTGATTATAAGTGCACATGACTTACAAACTAACTTAAATCTAGAATAGAAAAAGGCCCCCGCCCCCTTAGTTCGTCACTATGTAAGGGGAAAAACACATTTAACCAATGATCAATTTTTCGGCCATGCCAGGAATTGAACCTGTGCCCTTAGTCTTCTAAGCACACACATTACTGACTGAAGTAAGATATCGGACAATTATCCTGTTATTATCCAGGTGGAAATTATTTAATTCGCTTGTGTTGTTGACCTTTAAGTGTTGCCTCCGGTGTTAATAAACCTTGAACTACGTTTTTACATCAACTAGGAATATTATTATTATTAGCACCGCGTCTTACTACCCGTTTGGGCTATACGCACTTACGCTTATGTGTAGTGGTAGGGTGATTGTGAGATGAAGGACCTACAATTTAACGTGGAATCCGAACCACAGTGGAGGCCTGGCATTCCACACATTCACAAGATGTCTTGTCAGAGGTGAAGGAAGGGTTTGATAAACAGATAAATCTGTGCCGGGACCGAGGATTGAACCCCGGCCGCCAGCACAGAAGTCCGACACCTTAACCCTAGACCGCCAGGTCACCTACAACTAGGAATAAAGTGTGTTTTAATGTAATTCTGTGATAATGCACTGGAGCGTGTACTTTTTCTTCTTTATCAAAGCCCCCTCATTGGGGCTTCTATTTCCTTTTGTTTGAATTCAATACTAAGACATTTAAGTCATATTTTGTGCTGGATCACCAGTTCCCAAATTGGGCCTGGCTAGCATGTTTGGGGGGGAGAGGCGGGAATTTTAGATAAGACTTTGGGAAACAGGCATCACTTCATCAAGCCCATACATTGCATTAAGAACTTACTGAGCAATGAAGTAGTAAATGTATCTAAGAGACTTGCTAAATAACTACCATATCATTCGATGAAGTTAATATACCTTATTAATTAAATAAACGAAAATTTAATAATTTGAATTTGAGTAAATGATTTACTTTAAATCCGTTTTTGTTTCCAGCCTCTGGCCTAGGTTAGTTTTTTATTCAAGCCATGTATTTCCTCTACTCTAGGCTTGTCATAGCTTCATATGCCTTATAATATAACTTAAGACTAGTACAAGCACAATATCCAGTCCCTGGCCATTAATTCATCATTGTGAAAGGGTATATTTTTCGGCCATGCCGGGAATCGATTCAGAACTCTCATCTCGGTAGACAGTACGCTACCAACTGAGCTAAGGTGTCTGATTGAATTATATTGATTTGAATTTTACTAAATCATTTTCCTTGGTGGGTCGTGCAAACAAATATTCTGAATAGTGTTTGTATGAGACAAAGTAAGGAACATTTGGAATGGACGTTCGTGAAACTGTCTTGAAAAATTTTGAGGACCGCTGTGCAAGGCTATCAAGATTAATTTGATCCTCTTTTTTTAGGTAGGCTTCTCTTTCTTCCACCATTTAAAATATATTTTCATATCCAGCTTGCACTCCATTTTATAAAATATCTTATAAACAATGACTTTACTTGTGTCAAAATAAAATCTTTCTGGAATATATATTTTTAGATAATTTTGTCTTATGTTTTTTTTATTTTAGAAAATAATTATATCTAAGGGAATAGAATGTTTACTGGTGAATTTTGACTTGAACATTAAATATGCTTAAAAACTTTTGAAGTATTAACAGAGTAAAAATTGAATAAAAACGGGTCGCTTGATTATACATTGGTTTACAGTTTCGATCTTGATGTTAGCTAGGTACACAGTCTTATTAATATTTCCAACTTAAAATACGTGTTTTTTAAATCAGTAGTATTTTCATAGTTCTTGTAATGTTATTTAATTATTTAGCATTTTGAGGGATACCAACACTTAAACAAATGTGTTAGGACTACTTTCTCAGGCCTTGGGAGTTTAAGAATTGCAGCTTAAACCACATCATCATGAATTGTTTCCAGCCTGTAGCCGCGTCAGTTTAGTAGAATGTCTCCATCTTCCTACATCCTTCCACCAATCTTCCTCCTTCCTTCTTCTTGTCTCACTTGAACACTTGCTGTTATCTGCTCCTTCCGTATATTCGTCTCCCATGCTGTCTTTTTCCTACATATACTTCATCTCCATGATTATCTTTGGTATCATCTCCTTTCACATCTTCAATATATGACAATACCAACTTATCCTTGCTTCCTCTAATCTTTCCTAATCACACATTTAATTTCGAACATTACAGTAATTTAATCGCAGCACCAGTCTAGTGCAATAATATTTCCTCTTCCGCATTACTTTCGACATCACTTTGGATCAAGAGTTGACTAAACACAAGTCTAAAGCTTAGTTTTTCACGGTTTGCATCAAAGTTGAGAGTTGCTTGCATGTATACACATCGTTTAGAAAAAAAAAATGTTTTCGAAATATTCTATTCCTAGGATTTCATTACGGGTTTATTAAAATTTGTCTTTGTATATATTGACAAAATTTGAACATTTACAAATAAGTAGAATTAAATGGAGGTCTATAATACAATAACCCAGGGTGATGATAAATTAAATATAAAGTTTGATATTTCAAATTGATTCTCAAGAGAATATAACAGAAAAGCAAGGTATATAAAATCCAGTAGGGTACATCTTAAGAATGGAGAAACACCCAACATTTATTAAAATGGACGCTTTGCATTATCTTGAAATCTATTTGTTATTTCACATTTTAAATTGTACCAAACTTTGTCGATAGGGGTCTTTTCAATAACTCTATTAATAAAATAAGTATCACTTATAAATACTGAACAATAAGAATTTAAAAAAATTAGCTATTTTTTACTTTAAAATTGCATTGTTAAGTATTAGTATCCAATTATTATGTACACTTATATCCTTCACTTTTTATCTCCAATTTAAAGAATTAGTTATCTTTATTATTATTAGCACCGCGTCTTACTACCCGTTCAGGTTGTACGCACTTACGCTAATGTGTAATGGTAGGGTGTTTGTGAGATGAAATGGAGGACCTACAGTTTAACGTGGAATCCGAACCACGTTGAAGGCCTGGCATTCCCCACATTCACAAGATGTCTTGCCAGAGGTGAAGGAAGGGTTTGGTAATCAGATAAATCTGTGCCGGGACCGAGGATTGAACCCCGGCCGCCAGCACAGAAGTCTGACACCTTACCCCTAGACCGCCAGGTCACCAATTTGTTATCAATTGATGATACAATTCCACACACACTTTCCATAAATTATCATCTAGCACAGCTAATAATACTATGAATCAAAGTTGGGTTGAATTCACTATTTTACGAATCTAAATCTTTGATAAAATTATGAAGATAAATGGAAATATAAATATAAAAGAATATGTAAAATAGAAATATTGAATACATGTTAACATTCTTTCTTTTAATATATCCATACATTTAGTTAAATATTAAAATAATGGTCTGGGGCCTAGTTGTTAAGTTAATCCTATAATTAAAATTATTTTTGAACCACTACTAAGCAATATTTGAGCTTTAAAACGAATTTAACTTGAAAAATTGCAAACAATTTTTTTTAGGGATTTGAGTCTCACCTCCTTTAATATCCTTAAGGATTCAAGGGTCCCATCCCTGCTGTGAGCAAATATTTATTACTAATTGGTACAATTACATTTGCGAGAACAAGGGAAAATAGATGGTCTTGGTGGTTTGTTCGCTGGTTCATATTATAATTGAACAACAAAAGGCCATGCATGTGAGTCACATTTCATGCTCTTCATCCTAAACCTCTTAGATATAACTCATTTTTCATCGAAAGAATCTTTTAGAAAATACAAACACAAATTTTTTTACACTCAAAATTGATTGCATTTTACTAAATTATTTGTATTATTTTATGGTTATTGGTAATATCTGTCAAACGTAACAACTGAAGATCACAATATTTGACTTATAAACGCTTAAAGTAAATGTAACTTTTCTAGTTATCAGGTTAGGCCCTTGAAATGAAAATTGAACTATAACTCACACCTACATTAATTCTCTAACAAATAGTTTATGGACTACCTATACCATAATATATTGTTTATCTTGGAACATAACATGACCCGTTTCAATCGCCAAATAGGTCTAAGTTGTCGTTCTTGTGTTAGACTGGCCTTTTGCTGATGGAAATCAAGGTTCAAATCCCAATCAGGTGTATAGAGAGAGTTTTATTTCTAAACAGTTTCCCACTCTCCCTTAACACAAATGCGGGTATATTACCCCTAAAATGATTCCTTATCCCTACCCCATTATGGTAATTATCATAGGCAAATAACTTGAACAGGTAGTAGGACACGTTGACAAAAAAAAAATGGCGTTGTTTATCAGCCACATGGAAAGTACATCTTATCCGTGTCTTGTTTGATAATAAGAGTGAATAATCGCCATAGTTTTTAACACAAGGTCAGAGTAATTCAAAAACTCATGTGTATTTAAGTGTGGTTTGTTTGGCACAACTTGCATTTTGAACCAGAGATACTGGTGTGTGTGTTGTTTCCATGAATAGCTTAGTTTTTATTCTTCTTGGACCAAATCGCTTTCTTATGCCCTCATCAGACATGTTCATTTTCGCCTCTTCTCTACTCACATTTTTTGTTCACATGTCATACAATTTGATGGTTCTTTAAAAAAAATCTTATATGTACACTTTTATTTTGCTAATTTTGTCTCGTTTATGTGTAAAATTGGTTTAGTGGTATGGTACAGTTCCCAGAAAAGCTATTTAAAGTCTGTTCAGCATAGAAATTGTTTTCTGAAAGGCATTTTTCCTTACCAAAAATCTATTATATAGTAGAATATTGGTAGGAAAAAAGACCTTTCAGAGAGTAATTCCTACCGGTAATGGAGTATAGTACTTGAATACTGAACTGAAGTTAAACGTGTATTACTAATTTGGTAAAGTTATTTCAATCTTTCCCAAAGCAAATACACCATACTAGAACTGTTATTTATTTTGTCATGTATTCAAATACAATTTTACAATAGAATATTTATTCTTTGTTTTAGTCAGATTAAAAATGTTTGAATATGGCCTCTTTGAGACTAGGTATTTTCACCAGACCATGTTAGAGTCAATTCTTTGAGTACCCAAGTCAATAAATGTAAAAAAAAAACAGCTTTATTTGTTGGAAAAAACTTGTTGTATACATTCATTCACTTGTAAGATTGGCAAGTTTACATGCCCCATTATTTTGTTTAAAACACATTATATGAGCTATGATCTAAGGGGCACTATTGAACTAACCTTGAATTAAACCAGCAAATAAACTTTATTACCTTCATGAAATGTTTGATGGAGAGGGAGATGGCTTAGCTGTATCAAAAGAATTATTCAACTGTTAATATTTTAAATTTGTTGTGGTATTTTTAATGTTTTTAAGTTTTAAAAGGTTTATTTTATTTGAGTTGATAATTTATACACAAATAGTCATGATGTGTAAGTAACTGAAATAAATAACAAATGTGAGTTTGTTTATTTTGAATCAAAACATTTTACAGTTTTAAATTACATCTGTTAACAAAATATGCCTTAAACGCATAAGTTTTTATTGTGTTTTATATTATAGTCGAGTTTTAAAGATTATCTGAATATATGGGTGTTCACGATATCTAAGCAAAAAAAGCAAAACATCTTGCTTGCATCTTTAAACTTAAGTTAAAGTATACTTACTTGTGGAACATTTGAGTATGATATTTACATTATAATGTCATAGTGGTTATAAAAGATAAAATAAACATCCAATTGTTGAAAATGATTAATTTAACCATTTAGGGCTGTGTAAATATAAATTATTTCGAGCTTGAGTCTTAAGTCATAAAGAAGCTCGCTCGCGATTTTTGTAGGAGTTTTAGTTTGTTGATAAAAGTTTTTTTTTTTTCAATTTCCTTAAGAACCTTTATTTTTTCCTTATCATCGTGTCTTATCTGTTCAGGCTATACAATTATATGATAATTCCCTCATTGGTGTAGCGATGAGAAAGGAAGCATTTTAGAGGTAATCTACCCACATTTGCATGGAAAGAGATTGGGTAACTATTTAGGAAAAACCAGTCATAGCAGACCCGACCCTGATTTGAGCCTCAATCTCCCCATCATCAGCGGGCTAGTCTTAACGTGATAATGACACCTGTCACCTAACACCATTCTGCCACTAAAATGTGTCTTAATAATGTTGAATGACATATTATTTGTTCAGTGTTGGGCTAATCTTAGAACATACTATGGAGTTTTGTTTTGTTTTTTAAAAATATTTAATACTGCATTTCTTCCTCTATCAAAGCTTTTGAAACTGTCTCGAATGGCACCGTTAAATGTGAACACAGAGGGTGAAGGAAATACTATTCTTTTCTTCCTAACATTAATTTGCACTCTATATGGCCGTTAAATTTATTTCCTCATTTATACCAAGCTCTAAAATATTGCTGATACTCACACATGTCTAAATTTGTTTATTTTGAAGTCTCAAAACAAACACTATCACATATGTTTTATGTTAAGGACATGCAATTAATAAAACTGTTTTATTAAACTTGCAATGGAATGTTATTTTGTATTTTTATCTGATAATGTCTTGATCATGGATGCATATTTAATACAAAGGAAATGTTTTGTGTTAGGTGGAAAAATTATGTACATTGTTTAAAATCTAGAGTTGTACAAATAAAAAAAATTACTTCCCAAATAATTTCAGTTATAATTATTTACAGGGGTTGCGCTACACATTTTGGATGAGGGTGCTTTCATTTGGTGTTGTGTTTCAGCACAACTAGTGCAAATCGACACATGTTCATCTCATGGCCTTGTTGAATCGATTTGTGTATGATTATAAACCACAAACTCAAAAAATACTCAGCCTACTATGAAGGTGATGCGACATGTTATCAGGATAAGTAGAACTTGGTAAAACTGTACTTGTGATAGGTCCTACCTTACTCTGTCCCCATTCAACCAATTATAAATAAGATCTACAATACATGTCTCATATTGTAAATCTTGTTATCCCTCGCCGCGGCTTTGGGGGTAACTGGTTGATGTCACGATGACGGCGACGTTGTGTTAAGACACGTGTGGGCTTTGCCGGAGCGTTGGGTGTAGACCATCCCGTGGAATCGTCGGTGACAAGAACAAGTAGGTGGGAAGGGTGGAGTGGTAGAAGGAAGTAGTCCCGGCAACATGGGTGTCGCAATGGGCGGTATAATGGAGTCGCGGTGGGAGGTAGGATAGAGTCCCGGCAACGTGAGTCGTGGTGGGAGGTGTGATGGAGTTCCGGCAACGTGAGTTGCGGTGGGAGGTAGGATGGAGTCCCGACAACGTGAGTCGTGGTGGGAGGTAGGATGGATTCCCGGCAACGTGAGTCGTGGTGAGAGATGTGATGGAGTTCCGGCAACGTGAGTCGCGGTGGGAGGTAGGATGGATTCCCGGCAACGTGAGTCGTGGTGGGAGATGTGATGGAGTTCCGGCAACGTGAGTCGTGGTGGGAGTTAGGATGGTGATCCGGCAACGTGAGTTGCGGTGGGAGGTAGGATGGAGTCCCGGCAATGTGAGTCGTGATGGGAGGTAGGATGGAGTCCCGGCAACGGCAGTCGCGGTGGGAGGTAGGATGGAGTCCCGGCAACATGAGTCGCGGTGGGAGGTAGGATAGAGTCCCGGCAACGTGAGTCACGGTGGGAAGTGGGATGGAGTCCCGGCAACGTGAGTCGCGATGGGAGGTAAAGGATGATGGCGGAATGAGAGAGAGTTAAGACAGTATTGCTATTACGTAACATAAGACAATTTAATAGCTCTTTCAAACGGCGCACCCGAGTTGGGTAGCGACTCTTCAACTGGCCTCTGACCAAGGAACCCCCATGTTAAATACCCTCCACTGCTGCCTGGCCTTGTCCAATGAGAGAAAAGAGAGCTTCCCATTGGCGCAGGAAAACTTGAACGATAGTGGCCGCCAAGCGAGCCAATGGAAAGAGAAGTTCTCAATCACAATGGCATGATTTGATGCTCCCTGAAGGTGAGCACGAGAGCAAGTTCCAACACATACCGACCAATTGGTCACATCGTGTGGTTCGCAAATAAAAGATGGGTTGTCGCGTTTTGCGAAGTTCTGGAACAAAGAAAACATATTAATATTGGGGCGGGGGGAGTATTTGAGAAACCTAATAAGGGTTTTTAGAGTTACGTGCGGAAACACCTTGGAGTTCTCATGGGCGCTGATTACAGTGGGAAACCCATCATGGGTGGCTTAGAGAACATTGACTGTTGAGTGGTCCAGGAAGTAGAGAGACCTGCGCCTGTGCAAGTGCGGAGGAAAGATACAACGGCCGACTGAACAGTGAGGCCCAACAATCTATTTTTGTTGATAGTTTACTAATGAGTGTTCTACCTAGCTTTCTCCTTTAATTGCTTTCATTATTCTATCATTTGCACACTTTCTGTTATCTGCTTTTCCCATGTCTTGGTCTACCTTGCAGTCATTTTCCTACATATTTAACCTCTGTCATTCTTAATAGTATCCTTTACTTTTCCATTCTTATTACATGACCATACTATTTCACATACTCCCGCTGTTTCCCGGATAACTTAGTTTCATATCCTGTTGTTCCTTGTGACAGCTAACATAGTTCACAAACTTTATTCCCATAGCCTCCACTTTCCTACTCTCTCTTACATTCCATGTTTACGTTTCTGCTTTATATTGGGTCATGGGTGTACAAAGTATGCCCTAGACAGATCTAGATCTTCTCCATATCAGCTCTCTTACAAATCTATAAAACAAATTTTTACCCATCCATTGCTTCAATCACGCTTACAAGATATTTACGTTCTGTACTTTTCTCAGCTCTACTCCATCTGACTTTATAGATTTACTAGGCCTTATCCTCTTCCTGGTCATAACCATAACCTCATTATTTTACAGTCACCGTGCTAAATTACATTCCACAATCTTTCACTTATTCTGTTCCTGTAGCTGGTTGTGTACTCTCTATTCCTTCTCCTATACCATAAAGTCATCAGCAACCATAGTGGCGTTCATTCTTTCCTCCCAAAGTGTCCTTACCATTACAAATATTGGTGGTAAGAGTGCACTCCCCTGCTTCACTCCATCTCTATAAAATTGTAACCTCTCCCTCTATACAGTTTCTGTACTAACACAGTTAATTTTATTCTCATACATAATCTTCACTCTCACTACAACTTTTCTTTCCACTCCAGGTTCTTCCTCACTTTACATACTTTTTATTTATATCGTGTCTTCTCCACGTCACTAACATCATAACCAAGTCTTTCCCAAATGCATACCTTCATTCCATTGTCTATTATATAGCGGAGAAAAGTCCATGTAGACCTCTGTTCCCTAAATTAATGTTATTCTTATCTTCGTCTACCTTTCATTTTCTTTCATATTCTATTTCATCATCTTCTAATTATTTTTTTAACTTGCATATCAGCGTTACTCTCCCATAATTCGTACATCTTTCCTTGTCTCCTTTCTTAAAAACCAGTTCTCTAATACCCATGTTTCAGTATTACGGTTCCTTGTTCTCCTCCCATATCACTCTCAGCATCCTGTATTTGTATAACCATTGTATTCCTGCTTTTCCTTCAGCTTTTATCATTTCAACAGTTCATCCACATCCGGTGATTTTGCCAATTTCATCCTCCACCCCTTTCCATGTGGGACCCACTCCCTCCTCTTCTGATAACTATTAATGCTCGTCTACTTCATTTTCATCCCTTTCCAGATGGAACATATCAAAATATCCCCTCCATATTTACTTTTCTTCTTTTCCTATTATGGCTTCCCCCTCTTTTCATAAATTATTCTAATATTTTATTTTGTCTTTTCTCTGTCCTCCTGTGTCTTACCTGGCTATATTATACCTTCTTACTTCATTCCACATCTCTTTCCAGCATCTTTTTTCATTGTTGGATCCAATCCTTCCTGACCCTCTTCGCTCTTCTTTTCTTCCTCTCCCTATACTCTTCTTCACTTTCATCGTTCTTATTCTTTAAATTCCTTTTAAATGATTTGTTCTACTACTACACTGCTTCCTTCACTCTCTCAATCTACCATAATTTTTCTTTCCGTTTCCTCTTATTTCTTGTCCTCCCACACACCTCCTTTACAGCTCCCACCAAGCTTTTCATAAACCTTTTCAATCACACCTCTACACTTTGAATCTCATCTTTGAGCATTAAGCTTCTTGCCTTTCTTAAATACAGTTATCTTTCCTCTTCCACATTGTTTTAAATGTTTACAACCTTATCCTTTTTTCTTGACTTAATACTTTACTCCAATATTCCTATCTCATTATGTCTGCCACTAGCAACCTGTGGTCACTATCAAGAGACACAATTGGTATTACCTTAACGTTTACAGTCTGCCTTTTCATTGCCTTATCCATAAGAAAGTAATACATTACAGATCTTTGATCCCGATTCCAACTGTATCTAGTAATTTTATGCCTTTCCCTTTTCCTCTCGTAACAACTTTTCTCCGCCTTTATTCCATTTCTTGCACACAGTTTCAGTGGCCTTGTACCGTCCTCGCTTATTCTACTAATAGGCAAAATTTCAATTTAAAATTCACTCAGCAGGCTAATTGATTATTTTATCAACAATTCAATAATTATTGCTTTCTTCCACCAAGGTGGATGGAAAACACACTAAGATTCCAAATAAAAAATACTCATTGGAGCAAACACAATTGATTCTTGCTCTGGAATAATTAACAGGTCAAAAGTTATTTCCATACATTTTCTGTCATAGAGAGATACACGACAGATTTTTGCATCAAATGACCTGCAAATCTTTTCTTTGTAGTAGTAGGCCTATGTGTAGTCTAATGTTCACCAAATTTATCACTTGATGAATTGAATAATTAAATAGTTTCACAAGAAGTCTTCTCTTTTTTACTAACAAGTGCTAATGCCATAAAGTGAGTAATATTGGGGAGCAGAGAAATGACAGCCAATCATGTATGTTACGTCAGGGTGTTGGGCGCTAGGGGGGGGGGGTTAACCTCTCCAATGTCGGTTACAAGCTTGAAAGTTGGGAATTTTGTGAGATTTGAGATCTAGAGATTAGAAATTCTAGGCTTATTCTGTACTCCACTAGGCTTACTTTCTACTATGAAAGTCCTTAACCATATACTTGTACAGACAAATTTGAAATCTGCCAAATGTTGATTTTTACTTTACAAAAAATCGCAACTTCAAAAATCATTAAACATTGAAGGCAGATTCCTTCTGTAGTAAATTGTAGACATCTTAGTTAATCAAGTAGTTTGGTAACACCGTTGTCAGTAGGCAGAGATTTTATGCCGAATTCGGTATGTAAACGGATCGTAATCTTAGTACGCACTTGGAAACATTGTTGGCCAAATGTTTCCCCAACAGCTCCCCAACTCTTTCCCAGCTGTTGGCCAACATGGGAAACAGATTGTTGGCAGACATCAAAGAAACATTGTTTCGCATCTGTACTGCAATGATGAAACATTTGATTTTTGTATAGAGTTCAGTTGAGTGAAAGATGTGTGTTGAGGAGGATGCTGTTATGACTCGTGCTTTATATGCAACTATGAGCTGTTCAAGAAGACATAACAGAAGAAAACTGGGGTAGGTGTTGGATCTGTAAAGTGCCTCATAATGGTTGGTACTATGCAAATAAGCTTCCGATAGAACTGGAGTTCGAAGGCAGCTGTGGTTTTAGGAACTTCACTCACATGTCTCCTACAGATTTTGAAGTTATTTTACAAATGGTTAGTCCTAGGATAGTGAAAAAGGCACACGATAGACATCAACAATCTCACTTACTAGCCCAGTTGGACAACTGTTTCTAAAACAAGGGCAACATGTTGGCAAACAATGTTTCCTAGTGCATACTAGGCTTAAGGTACATGAGCAGCCCAGAAGAAAAATTTCAATCATCCAGCAATGCCTGGAGTGGCAGAATTGTCAGCCAATGTTTTGTTTAATGTTTAGTGTGTTTAGTTGTGACTTTCGTGGCTACTAGACTGTCGCAATTTTATGACTCAAAATTGTCATATGTTGTACAGCCAATGCCTTAATTAGGGCTTTATTAAATTTTGAAGGCATAAATGCAATGAATGTTACTGAATATTGTATTGTTTTTTCATTGGAAGCTCTAACTGATGAAATTAGGACATTGTGGTTAGTGTGAGTGTTTGACTTCTGAAGTAAACACTAATTTTTCAAGCAAGTATCGATACTAGTTTGATTTGAGCTGATGTATCTTATTTCATTATTTATTAAAATAGAGTTTCATGAAAGAAATTTAAATAGGCACAAAACAACTATAAAGGAAGAGGAGTAAATTAGGGCGTTGTTACATTGTTACAACTCTTATAATTTTTCATTTGATTAAGTAAACGACATCTAACCAAATAAAAGTTTCTTTATTCATCCTTTAACATTTTAAAATTTGGGGTACATTTTTAAATTCATTATTTAGTGTTTAATTTGCATTTAATCTTGTATAACTATGTTGTTTAGAATGTTGATTTCGAATTTAACATCAGTTATTTCATAAAATATCAGAAGAATACTGTTTACCCTCACGAGCTAAATTAAAATATGTCAACATTTAAGGGCATTTTCTATGAGGCTATGAAGCAGTAAATTGGTAGACAGATATAAAAATACTGTAGAAATATCGATCAATTAAATTTTTTTATTGCTTTATTTTACAGTTGAAAATGTTTGTAAATAAACATGGCCAAATTGCTAAGTTTTTGATAAAGTGACGAGTGAGTTCTACATCTCAGAAAGCTTAGTTAAATATTGCTTCCAAGTTTATTATAATAAACCAGTGGTTTCCAACCTGGGAGTCGCAACGTGTTTTAGGCGGAGTCACAATATATAAGTTTTAGTTCTAAATGTACTTTTTCAAGGATTTTAGTGATTATAGGAAGATGTCAAATTCTAATGGAAATGTAAGTTGTTAAAGTTCTAAAAATCTACCAAGTTACTGGTTAGGTTCCTTTTGGCTATTCCATTCTGATAGCTTCTTGCTGACTTGGTTTACTGGGTTGGCCGTGTAATTCTGCTAGCACAACATAAAATCATCCCCCACCCCCGGGATTGTCTATTCTCTTTTACCATATATTAGTCACATATAATCATTATTATAAGCAATTTATAATAATTAAAATACGCATTATTGGACATGCGGGATTAATATCACGCTTTTTTTTAGTTTGGTTTGTTGGTGAAGGTGAAGTAAGGATTTTAATTCTGGCCAGGGATAGCTTATCCTAATATCCCTACATGAAAATAAAGGTACATTGCCTCTAAATTTTACCTATCCCACTGGTGTAGTTAAATGTAGATAGGCGGGGCTGGTAGTAATACACAGTGATACAAAATTAGGATTTTAACACTTTTAAGTTATCAAAAGGTCGCGATGGCAGCAGATAGAAAAGTTGTGGTCATAAACTACAAACTGTTAGAAACCGCTGTAATATACATCTATATTTTTTAACCTAAAAATACACGATATGAATGAAATAGCTGTAAATCGAAATAAATATATTTAGCTCAGAATCAGCTAAACTGAAATAAATAATAATAATAATTCAAGTTATATCCTCATGCACTGTTAAAGTATAATTGCAGCTGTAAAAATCCAGGATCAACAAATAAATTTAAACATATTGTTGCTTAAAAGCTCAGTTCAAGGCTTGATTATCGCTCCAAATTAATAATAAATAATCTTGGGAGCCTCCAGAACCTCCCCACCCCGGTTCTCAACATTGCCTATTGACCTTGTACTCTCCTTTGCCACTTAGAAATTTTTCAAATTTCAAATGCTCAGAGTTGGGAAAAACACTCGTTTACCCCCACCCAATATATTTCGGCAACGCCCCTTTTTGCTAATGTAATAATAGTTTTTAATAAACTTCTTAGTTTATAATTATTGTTTAACCCTTCTAATTATTCATGTGTTTAATCAATTTCTAAACTATTTTTATTTCATTGAATTTGAATTTTTACGTCCATTTTTTGGAATATCAGTTTTAATTGTCCTGTGTCTGTTTAAAACTTTTGGTGTTATGAATTTAATTACTATTTACCTTGCTTACACCCATTGAAGCAGTTCATTTTGTTGCCACAGGTACTAGTGCTTCCTAAATAACCATCAATTAAATTTCTTCAACACTTTTATCCCTAAACAAATGGAATGAAATTTCCTTTTGGGTGTTTTAATATATATTTAATTATTATCATATTTATACAATTTTAAAAGTATTATAATAATATAAGCCATATAAAATTAAATAATACTTTTATATTTAATTTGTGTGTGGTAAAAAATATGATTTACCCTGCCTTGCTGTAGGTTCACGCATGCGCTAGTGTCTACTCATTTCGTTCTTGGACGTCGGTAAGTATACAGTAAATGTATTTTTGTTGTAAAATATAGCAATATAAGTACTATTTTAGTTATATTTTTTATGATAATTTGTGTTTTATTGTTTTAGGTAAATGCCGGGCCAAACCTGAAAAGGGATGAGTTTAAAATTTAACTAGGACGGATTATCTGGATTACAGTACAGTGAGTAGACTACCATCCGTGTCAATGTGGATTTATTGCCATAGTGACACGTCGACCATGTAGCAGATAATATATTTAACACTAATTGGTTCCTGAATCAGTTTTAGTAGCAGCAGGAACTCTTTAATCATTACATATTGAAATTTTCATTTATTCTAAACTGTCAACTTTATTTGTTTGATAATTGGTTTAAATTTGACTTAATGGTCGTGCCATAAAGTCCATCTGTTACCATCCCACGTTCAAAGGAGCGCCGGGGCAGAGGGGTCAAAGGGTCAACAAGCCTCGGTTTATTTTATTTTCATCGAATCACTAGTAAATTCATTGTAGTCCCTATTACAACGTCATCCTTATGAATAGCCTGTGAATTTATTCTATATAACTGATAGGAGATATCTTCTAGAAAAGTGTAGGATTAGTATTATTAGGTCCAAGACAACTGATTCAAATTATTATATTGTCATCAAGTTAATTATTTTAGAACAAAATATGTCAAATTACTCCAGCAACATTATTTTATTTCCTTTTCAATGATCAATAATCACCCTTTTCAACTTGAGTAGAATGTGCTTAGTCACATTTAGATGGAGCTACAGTAATGTAGAAGAAACCTATACTAACATTGTAGGCTATCTCTTAAATTAATTACATACTAAAATTATTGCTTGTGTACTGAGATTAAAAAAATTGTATTTGATTTAATCAAAAACAAAGGGAATCCTATCGTTTAAGCAAATTGTGGGCCTACATTTAGGGTGGGAGTGAGGAACAGAGTTAGGGTCAGTGTTTTTGCAGTTTTTATTAAAACTTTTTTTTCCAAAATAAACCAACTCTCCAGTAGAAATAGAGTTTAATTTCCTTCATGTGGTGTGTTATATTAACAGTTCTTGAATATTTGTCATGAGCACACCACCATTAGGTAAGAAACTTTTTAGAGATAAAAAAAAAATTGTCAATAAATTGCAGGATACCCTTGACAGATTCAATAACTGTTAAGACCCGCCTCGGTGGTGTAGTTGGCTAACACGCTTGTGTTGAGCTCGACTGCTGAGGACGGGGAGATCGAGGTTCGAATCTCGGTTGGGTGAACTGGGGGTGGTTTTTCCTAAATGGTTTTCCACTCTCCCTCCACGCAAATGCGGGTTCACTTCCTCTAATTCAACCTTCCCAGTTTCCTAATCCATTGGCGTAATTAGTACTTAAAGCATATAACCCGAATGGGTAGTAAGGCGCGGTGCTAAAATAAATAAATAATAACTGTTGAGATCATCATGATAACAGAATTGGTCTAATTTAAAAATAATAAAGTCAATATTTCTAGGCTATAATATTCAATGCCAGGTGTGGCCAGACCTTTTTAATCTAGGGATCTACA
Organism: Timema californicum; assembly: GCA_902141385.1. NCBI lineage: Eukaryota > Metazoa > Arthropoda > Insecta > Phasmatodea > Timematidae > Timema > Timema californicum. The sequence goes on from CABFOW010000244.1 coordinate 137,785, forward strand.
CCAGAGAAGGTAAATCCTTTGAGATCTACTACGGAACTAAGGGACCATAGGCTTGTATTGTATCATTCATTGGTTATAAATTAATAACCCATTTTGTGTTTTAATGGTAAAATTACATTGTATATAAGAACTTAAAGAAAGTTCTTTCCAGGGCTGTAGACTTGGGGGCTAAACCTTTGACTCATATATTTTTCTACTGTCTGGCTCTGACTACTCCATGAATGGCAAATGTATATATTAATTAGTAGGTAATAAAGAACTTACTGTAGTAAAATAATTCTACTAAATACAGATACTAAATGTATTATTAATTAATATATATTCACATTTTAAAATATTAAATACTAAAAGTGTGATAAGAAATTTCATCACCACCACACCCGCCTCGGTGGCGTAATTAGCTAACACGTTAGTCATGTTGAGCTCGACTGCCAAGGACTGGGAGATCGAGGTTCTAATCTCGGTCGGGTGAACTGAGGGGGAGGGGTTCCGAAATGGTTTTACTCTCTCCCTCCACACAAATGCAGATTCACTTTCTCTAAATGCGACCTTCCCAATTCCTAATCCATTAGTGTAACTAGTACTTAAGCCTATAATCCGAACGGGTAGTAAGACACAGTGCTAAATAATAATAAAAAATCACGTTAATCATTAGGCTACTTTGATCCATATAACATAAAATATATATGGTTTATTACAATTTTTGAAAAAGAAACCTTTCCTATATTTCTATTAAAGTAAATATGCATTTTATTGTGCATTTAATTTTTTCTCTTCGTTATAATTTATAACTTTTTTATTTTCAAGTCTGAGTCGGTACTTTTCTACTGACTCAGACTTCACCCAAAATTGCTTATGACTCAAAGACTCCAAAGCCCTGGTTCTTTCTCACACTAAAACCGAGTTTTTCATCAACCTATTTAATTATAGTTTCCCTGAAAAAAGTATATTCCCATTACACACTTGAATTTGAAGATAGGTGACCTGATGGTCTAAGGGTAAGGTGTCAAACTTCTGTGCTGGCGGCCGGGGTTCAATCCTCGGTCCAGGCACAGATTTATCTGATTACCAAACCCTTCCTTCACCTCTGACAAGACATCTTGTGAATGTGGGGAATGCCAGGCCTCCACCGTGGTTCGGATTCCACGTTAAACTGTAGGTCCTCCATTTCATCTCACAATCACCCTACCAATACACATTAGCGTAAGAAGTTTCCGCATGACACTGCATAATCAGTTTGTTGAATAAGAGTTCATAATTACTGTCATAAACTAAGGCAGGCTTGTAAAGGATCATCAATCAGATAGATTCAATATTTTGATTTTTTAATGTTTATTTGAAAAAAATATGCTAAACCTCGCTTATCCTATTCTTTCACTCAATCTTTTTCAATCAATCGACCAAACTTGCAACTTCGGTCGACTCTTTGGTCACCCCTGTTCTAGGCTACATGGTACATTATTTTCATCAGCACAGTTTTGGATGCTAGATTAAATAAACTCAAAATAATTTTAAAGCCGGTGCCATCATACTTTAAAATGTTGTACCCATAATACAAGCCAAGTAAACCATTGTACTTGGTTGACGGTTAGGTTGATTGTAATCCTGGTTAGGATTACCGGTACAGGACACATGTGGATTCCCATGTGTGGTTTCCCCATTCTATGCCCACGCTAATTAATACATGTGCATTATATCTGTGCTGTCAGCTTGATCCATAACCTTATTAGATAAATGGATGTAAAATAAAATTAAAACATTATTTAGCTAAAATTGATAAGTATGTATTTTTTCTCTTGTGGCTCTTGAGATGCCATTTTTCCAGTAATCAAGCTTGAATAATTAACAGGCAAGACAATATTGCGTTAAACAATTATGTTTTCCCAGATGGACAAATTTATATTTAGCTGGTTGACTTGGCTGTCTAGGGGTAAGGTGTCAGACTTGTATGCTGGCGGCCGGGGTTCAATCCTCGGTCCCGGCACAGATTTATCTGATTACCAAACAAGACATCTTGTGAATGTGGGGAATGCCAGACCTCCACCGTGGTTCGGATTCCACGTTAAACTGTAGGTCCTCCATTTCATATCATAATCACCCTACCATTACACATTAGCGTAAGTGCAAATAATAATATATTTAGCTAAAACATTTATTAGACACAAATGTTTTACATATAAACAGAGCTAGAAACTTTAATCCAATGTACTGGACCAGCTTAAAAAAACTGATAAATAATTTGAAGTCATGTTTTAGTAAAATTTTGTCTGCAATGAAAGATTTAAATTTTATATTTATTCGCCATATTTACTTTCGTATATTTTTTTTTTTGCTGAATTGTAATGCTAAAAACAATTGAGTGTGTTAAATTTGCATATCTAAAAAATAAGTAGGGAATCCCTACGCCTTAGCCCATTTGTTAGTGTGTTTGTCTACAGAGCTAAGGGTCTTGGGTTCGATTTTTGGCATGGATGAAAAATGTATCATTGGTGAAATGTGGGTTTCTCTTTTTACAGTATTGAATTAATGGCCGGGGGGCTGGATGTTGTGTCTGTACTAGATTTAAGTTAGTTTATGTGTTGTGCTATTATGATGAGTTGGTTTATAAACAGCATGTTAAATACTTTAAATAAATAAAATGAAAAAGTAGTAAATCAAAAGTTTTTCTTTTTGCGCACCCGCCTTGGTGACGTAGTTGGCTAATGCGCTTGTCGCGCTTAGCTCGACTGCTGAGGACGGGGCGATCGAGGTTCGAATCTCGGTCAGGTGAACTGGGGGTGATTTTTCATTAATGGTTTTCCACTCTCCCTCCACGCAAATGCGGGTTCACTTCCTCTAACTCAACCTTCCCAATTCCTAATCCTTTAGAGTAATTAGTACTTAAAGCGTATAACCCGAACGGGTAGTAAGACACAGTGCTAAATATTATTATTATTATTATTATTTTCTTTTTGTTCCGCATCTTACTACCCATTCTGGTTAAATGCTAATGTACTAATTATTCTAATGGTTTTGGGGATTAGGAAGGTTATATTTAAAGGAAGTGTACACACATTTGTGAGGGAAACTGTTTAAGAAAGACCACCCTCAGTACACCTGAACAAGATTCTAACCTCGATCTGCCAGTTATTTGCAGTCTAGTCAATTGCGAGAGTAGAGGCTTACACCGTGTGACCACCGAAGTTGATCATAAAATAATCGATAAACATTTAACAGGCTTGAAAATATATTACAATTAAGTTATTTTATCATCATAGTAAAAAAAAAATGCTATTCTATTTTCAACTAGCCCATTTTATACATTTTTTCTGTGAAATAATAAATCTACCACTTTCTAATCTGTAGGTCACTGGCCAGAGCTCTATCTTTCAGGAGTATGTTGGTTTAAGGAATTCAGCTTAAACAGAAAAATCTGATATTTCCTTAGTCCTGTCATCTGGAGTTGTAAAATTCAATGGTAGTATTTAGTTTAGAAGGAAAGCTTGATCCAAAATTTGAAGCGAAATATATACTAGGGATGTGTGAAGTTTCAAAGACTCCCATTCAAATTTTTGTCAATTCAAAAGAAAATTTCACATCCAACAATTACAAAGTAGTAAGACACAGAACTAGAAAAAAAAATTAACGAAACTTTGCCACTATTTTTTAAATCTAAAATGCACACTTATTTTCAATTTTTGTTGTGTACATCACACATTAATGTTCATATGATAAAAATCTAAAATAATTCAAATATATTTTATGATAGAAAAATCATTAATCAGCTTATGACAAAATACAGTTAACATTATTAAAAAAAATTCCTCCAATATTAACATTTACTCAGTAATATAAAGAACACATTAATTTGTTCTGTATATAACAGCACAAAATAAATATAAATGTTTATTTTAATTTTTAATTTCTTTAACGGTGAATCTTGGTGATTTTAAAACCCAGAATTTTACCTTAAAATATATTCATTTAAGGTATTTAGTGTGCACTTTCTCAACCAAATGATTAACTCAGCACATGACAAACTATTTTAAATCTAGAACAGACAACTCCCAGCCCCTAGCCATTATTTCATCATTGTGAAAGGAAAAATCCACATTTTATCTACGATAGATATTTTGGCTATGTCTGGAATCAAACCCAGGACCCTTAGCTCTGTAGACACACGCTACCGACTGATCTAAGGTGTGTGACTCAAATCAAAGTTGAAGCTGACGAATATCTGAAATCAAAGTTTTGCACAACACTAAAGTCTATGAACTAATTAATGTTGGATTCCCTGCTGAATAACGTCGATGGTTCAAGATGGTTACTGTTCAAAATGGTTTCAGTGTTACTGTAACGACTTGGCGCGAATCAGGACATCCCTAACACAATGCAGCAACCAGTGACGGAGGAGGAAGCCGCCTACGAGCCTCCAACTTACACTTATGATGAGGTATTCCCTGCCTTGCCCGAGTCGGCAACTTCTGCTTCTCCGACCGTAAATCAACTTGGGCAATGGAACAGCAAGATGAGGATTGGCTCGTCGGTGGTCACCCAGGTATGGACATGTCAAGTTTGATTGAACTTGACATTTCACTCAATTTTATTTCAATATTCGCAATTCCCACTAATTAAAAGTACCGGTATCTTGTTTATCCTGGTAGGGCCATTAAACAACTTCGTTAGGTCATTTGTCTGACACCTTATATAAGTCGGGGACTTTTCAAGGTGGAAACTCATCTGCCGTTTCAAGGTTTGGCAACCACTTATCTGAAGAACAAACAACTTTCACGAGCCTCCTTTAACCCACCATGGTTGTGTCTTTTGAGTGTAGCCACGCACATTACATTGCCGCAGGAAATTTAGGTACTGACGATCCCATGCTTGCCGTCGACTCACCAATATCCATGTTTCTAGCACTTCCTTATTTAAACATGTTCAACCTCGGTAGTCTTGGGTTAAAATGCTCGCCTCAGGACTCATGAGTTCACGAGTTTAAACTAGCCAGTGTCAACTGATTTTTCTTGAGCGATAAAAATACATTGCACAACTTCCTTCAGGAAGAAGGTAAAATTGTCATCAGTTTCATGTCGATTGTGCCATTTAAAAGAATCCTTTATGTGAAAATACCTTTACCGGCAAAATTGGTAAGCCCTTTCGTTCTCTCATAAAAATTGTGTGCTTATATTATCAGTTTGTTAAGATAGTGCATTAAAAACCTCAAATAAAATAATTTAAAAGTAATTATGTGTAATTTAAAAATGGGTATACTTGTAAGATGTTTTCTTTGTAATGTTTTATTTTAAACATTTATTACAGGTGTTGCTCCTTTTTCAAGATTCCATCCTTCACTCAAAGCTAATGTCTAGTATCATCATCATCATCGTCATTGTTATCTGCTCCTCCCATCGTTTTCTTGGCCTCCCCTGCAGTCTTTTTCCCCACATACATTTCCATAATTTTCTTCTGCACCCTCTCTTTTTCCATCCTCATGACATGTCCATACCATGTCTAGTGTCACGCTTTGTATATAAAATATGGATAAAATAATGTCAAATCTCTCGCGTAGGTCTTTCGGGTGCCATTTGAGGAGCGCAAGTTTGACCACAGTGACAAGTTTGGTGAGGGTGAGTCCCTAAGGACCTGCTTGCACATTATGAAGGAAACTGGGGCACATATTGAAATTTCATCATCCAAGGACCAGTCCCTAACTTTCTTGGTGACGGGGAAGCAGAGTGCAGTTCTTGATGCTCGTCGTAAGATTCTTCAACATTTTCAAACCCAGGTGAGGAAAGTCAAATTACTTTAAGATTTGGTGGCGTTGATTGAAAACTAGGGGAATGTGAGTACACACAAATTTGAGTTTAAATCGAGTTTTAATAACTGCTTGAACTCTACTCGAAGATTCTTACAAACATTGAAACATTCGAATACTTCAAGTTTTTTATATTTACCTCCAAAAATTTCTAGTTTCATTAATTTTATTCAACTTTTAGGAAATAATTTAGTAGCGAATAGTCCTTCACTATTTCATTCTGTCTAATTTTTTTCTTACAATTAAACTAGACCTATATAAATTTCTTGAAAAATTTGCAGATGTATGGTTATACATTTTTCTTACAAAAATATATTCTGTTCTAAAGACTCAGTGGGAAATGCCTACTCGCACACCTTTATTGAAAACTAGTGAATGAAAAAAAATTAGAAAACTATTTAAATAAACCATATTATACTTATTAACTAAATTTTTTTAGTATATTCCTTTTTATATTCAGAACCACATAAAGCTACAGCAAAAATTAAGTGTCCATGTGTGCATGAATCTTTGGAAACCTTCAACTTTCCTTCAAATATTTGTTGATTTTCACCTTGCCTCCCACTGGCTTTGACATTTACAAAACCTTGCCAATAAAAATAGTAATCGGTAAAATACACATGTACGCTCTCGTGTTGTATACCTAATTACAGATTAAAGCTCACCTAACAAACATATTCAACAATTAAATATGTTATTTGCCAGCTTACCCCAAAATTTTTTCAGCATTTTTGAAACAAAACACTTTGAAAATTATATTTTGTGTTAAAAGTTATATTAATATTCACAAGAAATATATTTTTTTCAACTTTAAACAATAATAAATTATTAACACCTCATTTCGGTTTTGAGAATATTTCCCATGTTTATTTGACTTCACTTCTAATTGAAAAAGTGTACTTCACACACACACACACACACACACACGAGGCAATAACATTTTAAAAGTGTAAATTTAACTTTTTAAATCTTTTATCCCCTTTTCTTATTTCCAATTAACTTTTGAGTTACCATCGTTCATATTTGTAGAAGATACCATTAAATATAGGGTAAAATCAAATAAAATACTAATTAATATAACGTGCTTTTCTAGGCCAGCACAACAATCTCCATTCCCAAAGAACATCATCGTTTCATCCTAGGCAAAAGTGGAACAAAACTCCGCGACCTCGAGAAAACCACCGCTACAAAAATTTCTATGCCAAACATGGCAGACAACTCAGACAAGATAGTAGTCACTGGCACTAAAGAAGGCATCGAAAAGGCTGTGCATGAGATCAGAGTCACTTCTGATGAACAGGTCTACCCATATTTATTTTTAGTAATAGTTGTTAATAAACTGCCTTAAAGAGGACAGTTTAGTACTTGGACAAACTTAAAAAATAAATTTATTTTTAGACAGTTGTGCATAAGCATTGATTGCCCATAAAATAGGGTGGAGATTATCTACTTTCTTTTCCTCTCCTACTTCTGAGGGGATGTCGTGGTGACTACTTCCTAGTAAAAAAAGTTAAAGTATTGGTAACTTACATAAAACCCAATAAAATAATCTCGTATATTAAAAAAAAAATATGTTGTGATTCTATCAAAACACGAGTTAAATTATGTGATAAGAGGAACGCTAGATCTGAGTATATAACATTTTCCAAAATTACAAATCTTTGTGTAAAGCATTGTCAAATTAAAATAACTTTTTATCTGGTCAATGATCTGTTGAAAGCTTGCTTACACCTACTTTTTAGTGACAACCATATTAAAAAATATCAGATCATTTAGTTAATGCTGTATTTTTAAAGGTTCGAAACCCATCTCAGTGCTCTACCAAAGAACCCTCTTAAGCTTGATTTATTCTTTACCATATATGATCGAAATTATGTGAAATAATACAAAATAAAATAAATATATTCATACTTAATGTTATGATGCCACTTGCCATCATCCTCAGGAGACCTAACATATTTACTTGAGACTTTTTTTAAAAAAATTACTTTTACCAGCATTTTAGACATCCAGCTAACCAGAAAAGTATGGTAAACATAGATGTTATTTCCTAAAGGCTCAAAGAAATCTTTGCTTTTTACAGTCGAAGCAGGCCTATGAACGTGTCAACGTGCCTAAGATCTACCACCCCTTTATTTGTGGTCCTCACAATGACTCGTTGAACGCCCTAATCGCTGAAACAGGTGTTCGAATCAACGTACCTCCCCTCTCAGTGCAGAAGGATGAGATCACTATAGCCGGTGAAAAGGAAGGAGTTATGTTGGCCAAGGAGCGAATCCTGGCTGTGCATCAAGATATGGTAAGAAAACAATTTGCAGACATCTGGTTGATATACTCTATCAATAATGTGCAATTTTATCTTGAAATGAATGTACAAGAAATAACTAATTCCCTTTTTGTAAACTAGAACCTTCTGAAGTAAACTTTTTTTTACATCTATTACTGTTTCCAGTCTGTTTTTTGGGTCAGTTATTTTATTCAATACATATATTTTCACTGCCGGCTTGCTAGGCCTGTGGTAGTGTGGAGCGAACTATAAGCTCTAAGTTAAGTTGATTGAAATATTAGAAATATTGACTTTGACGTCACTACAGCACTGGAAACACACATTCCATTTTTCTCTGTTTTGGTCCTTAGATGATAAACATCAATTTTTCGTTTCCGATTCATTTATTTATATATCATACTATATTATGTTTGCAAAAAACAACTAATAAATTTAAATAGTAGAAAAATCTTAATATGTCCATGTTTGATTTGCACATTACCACTACAGCAAAAAAGTAAAATCGAGTACATTTACATTTTGTCAGGGGAAAAAAAATTAATTGGCAAAACTACTAATGATTATCACCATAAAACATTCTTTACTTTCCCGTTCGAACACAAAATGGGTTGAATCCCGTATTTCTCGAATCTGAATCTAAGAATTTCTTTCAAATTCTCAAATTGTCTCCCAACTGCAAAAGTGTACATAATTCCTTTTACCAATTGCTTAAAATTTTTTTATCTAAAGTTAAGGTCTTCATAATTGTATTCTAGATACTTTTTTTAAGATTATTACGAATCTTGAACAGGTAGCATATAAATCAAGGATTCTCATCTCTATAAAAAAAATACATCTTACTAACAGTTACTATATATCTAATAGTTCTAGTGAATTAATCTAAATGGACCAATAAGCAGACAAAATATGTTATTTTCAGGAAAAGAAGTGCACGACTGTATCTGTAGAGGTTCCCAAGTCTCAACACAAGTATGTGATTGGTCCTCGCGGTAACACCATCGCCGAGATCTTGCAGTCCACTGGTGTTAGCGTGGAGATGCCTTCCAATGACAACAGTACCGGGACCATCACCCTGAGGGGACCTCATGACAAATTGGGGCTGGGTAAGATGCACAGTTGGTTTAACGGCGTTATCTACTTGAGGATTTCAAAGGTATTTTGCAAAGCTGGTTGCATTCTTAACGTAAGCGCTATCACACCAATACACGAAGCAGAAAGAAAGGGAAGAAAATGTGCACTTCATCCTATGAGGCCTCTAATTTACCACCCGATAACACTTTCCCTCTTCCACTTAAGAGTAAAAACACCCTTTCTACTATTTACACCTTAATAACATTGATCATAATTTCGAAATTACCTTTTTCCTTGTTTCATATTCTAGATAGACATATGCTCCCATGAACTTTTTTAAACTACATCCCAGAAGGAAGATGCCTGCAGGCCATTTTCGTGAATAAACTAAACATCCTGAGCTTTGGACAGTTTAATAAAATTGTGTTCACCAAAAAACTAATTTATGTAGAAATAATTTATTAAAGAAATAAGGTGTAATGAATGAGTTATTATTAATATTATTTTTTAGCACCGCGTCTTACTACCCGTTCGGGTTATACGCTTTAAGTACTAATTACGCTAATGGATTAGGAATTGGTAATGTTGAATATAGAGGAAGTGAATCCGCATTTTCGTGGAGGGAGAGTGGAAAACCATTCAGGGAAAACCACCCCCAGCTCACCCGACCGAGATTTGAACCTCGATCTCCCCGTCCTCAGCAGTCGAGCTCAACATGACAAGCGCGTTAGCCAACTACGCCACCGAGGCGGGTTGTAATGAGTTAGACTGGATAGAATTATACCTTGATTTTGGTAGGAAGAACAGTATTTGGTAATAATTATAGTTACTAGAGCAAAATTGATATAGTCATATTATCCACATCTGTCATTTTTGATAAGATATCAATAAGACGCGGTGCGGTGCTAATTAATAATAATAATAATAATAATATTCTACTGAAAATAAAATTATTCAAATTTGCCTGGTCATCGATGGATGTAGTGTTTAAAGGAAAATCTACATACAGTTCTTTAAAGAAAAATATTCTTCAACCCTGACTTTCCAAATAAATGAGAGGTGCCCAAAACAGAATCATTGCAGTGATATTGTGATATTGTACTCTTAAACCAATAAGAAAAATATACTTTCCACCCCCCACCCCGCAATAACAAACGTAACTATATTATTTGTTGACAAGTTGGTACTTGCTTTGTTCTCAGTGTTTTGGTGTATTTTTCAGCTCTGAACATGGTGTATGAGAAAGCTAACAGTGTACGCACAGCGGTCGTAAAGGCGCCAAACTGGATCCACAAGTATATCATCGGGCGAAAAGGTGCCAACATAAGACTCATCACTCAGGATCTTGCCAAGGTGATTTGCAAAACGTTTAAGATAGCTCTTCCATTCTTTACAATATAGTGTCAACTATTAACGTATGATAATTCAGCAGGGTGTGGGGCGGGTGTAAAAAGAGGGGGGTGTAAATATTCTAAGCTTCTACCTCTCTGTGGAGAAAAAAAAATACTTTGAAAAAAGTTCTGGCTACAACAAATATGAAGCTTGGCCAGTATAAAATATTCATATCTTAAATGCTCTGTTATATTACCACCATTTTTAGTAGTTATATAACTAATAAATTTGATGTATTATTTAATTATTATTGTATGTCTGGACTACATCATTTGTAGCCGAGTAGTGGAAAGATTAGCCAGTGCTAATGTACTCTTGCTGATAGGTGGCTCGAGTGTACTAATCATGCATCCTTTCCGTGTCCCGATGAGATGATGTGATGGTGTCACTTTCACAATAGACTGGACTACTACTGATAATGTGGGGATAAGGGTTCGAATCCCGGTCGTGTGTATTGAGGGTGGTTTATCTGAATTAGTTATACACACTCCATTCATAGCAGGCACAATTCCTATTAATTCAACTTTACCTATCTTTAACGCATTAGCTTAATTAGTACATGTGTGTCCAACCCAAATGAATTGTAAGAAAAGTGGGACACTAATCGTGTTAACATATCGGGGTTAATTTTAATTCTAAAATTATTTTTGTGTGCAGGTTCATGTGGAGTTTACAGAAAAGGAGGACCACATTAAGATAGAGGGCCCTCCTGAGGAGGTGGAGAAGGCTCAACAAGCCCTAGAAACTATGGCCTCAGATCTTATCAATAAGCTCATCTTTATCGAGCTGACGGTGGACCCCAAGTTTTACAAGCACATCATCGGCAAGAACGGGGCTAACGTCAACCGCATGAAGGATGACCTTGGTGTGGTAATCAACATTAGCGAGGGAGAGGGCAAAAACATAATCCGCATCGAGGGCAACAAGGCAGGAGTAGAGGCCGCCAAGGTGGTGAGTTGGGTCTCAATACACGGCACGCGTGGCCTCTTGTTAATATGAACGCATGCTTTCAGCGCATTACTCAAGGATAATTGAACACACTTTATAAAGTAGAGATTAGTTGAATTTTTATTTTCTCTCAAATTTTAACACTTACCTTAGATTCACACATTTATTGAAAAAGAACGTTTCAGGTCATTTCGCGCTAGCAGAAGCAATTTTTTCTGTGGCTGCGTTTCTCCATATAATAGACATGGATGATTTAAACAAATCTCAAAATCAACCAAATTAATTAGTAACTGTGACTAAACCAATCGACTTTATACGTACTTGTGCTAGGGATGTGAGATGGAAAATTCTCAACTATTTCTGTAGATTAATTTTGACTGATTAAATGGATGATAATAATAATAATAAGTGGTAATAATAGTAGTAGTAATAGTGGTAGTAATAAGAAACACCTGCTTTGGTGGCCACACAGTCCAACACGCTACTCTCACAATAGACTAGACTGCCGATGACAGAGAGATCGAGGTTTTATCCCGGTCAGGTACACTGAGGGGAGTTTTTCATAAAATGTTTACCACTTCACGCAAATTTGGGTGCAAATCCTCTAATTCAACCTTCTGCATTCCTAGTACATAAGCATATAACCCGAACGAGTAGTAAGACGCGGTGCTAGGAAAAAAGTAGTAAAGAAACAAATGAATGCGATCCTTTGTAAACCCATTATGTTCATGAATGATGCTTCGATTTCTTTAAGTTAACTAAAATAATTTTAAAGCCGACCTGACATTTATCTCCCCCACTATCCTCCGTGATTCCTATCTAACCCCTACCCCAACCTAAAGTTCACCCCTACCCCCTTTTCTTAGAACTCATTGTTCTCTTAACAAATTATATTTTGAAGTATACTTGTATATAATAGACTTTAGGTTCCCCCTCTACAATTTAACCCCTTTACCGCAAGCCACCACTGTGGAAAATATTCATCTCTAGCTTGTGCCTACACAGTGATCAACAAGCAAATAAATGTTTAGAAATAAATTGTTAAATAAAAGTTGTGTGTGTGTCATTCTCTGTTTTGTGTTGATTTGTTTCACTACACAATACAATAATATACAAAGCATTTCTGATAGCGTGTTAATTGCTGCACCGCCAGATCAGATTCTAATCTCAATTTTCGGCAAACTTGTGACTCAAGTTTTATTGTGTTCATGAATCTCTTCCTAACCTAAATTTAACTTTATAAAGAGGGTCAAAAGAAAAGGTAATGTTTAAATCAGGTTAATACACTCTTGAAAACCTGTGAAAGTAAATTAACTCGATGTGGCTGGGAAATGCCTGGAAAAAGACTCTTAGACTCCCGTATAATTTAGGTGTTTTGAATATTTAAATGAGTTGTTCTAGTGTCACTTGTTTATTAAAGGACTCTGTGTGAGGTTATAGAAGTCACTGCTGTATATTCTGATCGCTATGCGCAGGAACTGGAGGAGATGGTTCACAAGATGGAAAACGAGAAAGAAAAGGACATAATTATCGACCACCGGTTTTACCGCAACATTATCGGCACCAAGGGTGACAACATCCGAGAGATCCGGGACATGTTCAACCAAGTCCAGATCACCTTCCCCGGACCAGGTTAGCTTTTCTTGTCTTGTTATTGGATATAATATATTTACACAACCTTTGTTATGATGGATTAAATATTTTTTATTTTTCATCATAAAAAAAACTTTTAATTTTTGTTTAAAAAATTCTTAAATAAAAACTTTAAACAAAAAATTGTTTTTACAACATCTGGAAAAATCAAAACAAATTTTTTTTTTACACATTTTGAAATTAATTTTAGAAAGGAAAAAAACTTGCTCAGACAGACAAACCCTTGAAAAGTATAGGGTTATTTTTACAGACCTACAAAATAAAGCATGACCTATGTAAAATATTCACATTGTTTACAATTTCAATAAATAACTAGATAATATCATAGTTTACTTTATTTACTGTATAGACATGAATCCAAGCCGCCCCTCAATTTAAGCTGCACTACAAATGTAATTAGCCTATTGAACATGGATTTTAAAAAAAATAGTATTATTAAGATTTGATGAAAAAACCTCGATTTCATCTAAAAATAATGTTATTGTTTTATTTTGTGAACTCAAAAGTTTGTAGCAATGATTTCTTTGAGCTTGAAACAAGTTTTGACACTTTTGAAATGGATTTTTTAACTACTTTATGAAATAACTGTTGTCGAAAAGTAGATATCCCTAAATATATCATCAGGAAATGTCTTCGGCTTGTGGCAAAGTCATATTTGTAAACTATCTTAGTCTTCCTCTTTGCTCCCAACAACATTTTCCCTCATTAATTTGCTTTCATGCTTCTCTAATTCTCATACTTGATCTCATTTGCTGTCTTTTTTCCTACATACAGTAGCCCCGTGGCTTCTTTGGTGCTGAGTGACAGCTCACAGCTGACTTTTGACAGTCAACATTTAGGTATATACCTACATTTGGACCGTCAGAAGTGACAGCTGCTAAACACATGTTTTTTTTGCAGATAATATGGTTCGGTGTAGGGATACATAATTTGGTCTGGTAACTTTACAAAGCCGTCAGCTGTTAGCTGTCAGTCAGCACCAAAGAAGCCATGGGGATACTATATTTTATCTCTATTATCCTTTGAATCCTTTTCTTTTCAATCCTCATTACATGCCTATACCATCTCAGCCTTGCTTCATCAACTCTATCTCGTACTCCAACCAGTGGTGGCTCGGAGCTAAAATTAGTGGGGGTGCTGCTCCAGAAAATGTTTAGCCTTTCTTTTAAAATTGTGTAAAAGGAAAAAAAATTGTATAAAAAGAAAACGTATTCAGAAACTTGATAAAATCTTATAAAAAACATTTTTTACTTAATTTAACTTAAATTGTTACAGTTCAATAATTTCCTCCTTGATCTCTGGATGACAATTGAGAAAAATTTTCTCCATTGAAAGTACTGCAAGCGCCATTTAGTCTTTCTGTTAAATAAAAGAACTGGTAAAGAAAATGAGTCTCTTAGGATATATCGTCGACACTGAGTGAGTGTATGAACTGTTGAAGTGACTCTACTAAAGGTAGGTGTGTGTTGTTGTTTTTTCAGCGGAGAAGCGTGATGTGGTGAAGGTGCGCGGCCCCAAGGAAGATGTGGACAAGTGCCACAAGTACCTTACCAAGCTTGTGAAGGAACTCAACGAAAGCAGCTACATGCTGGAAGTGCCAATCTACAAGCAGTTTCACAAGTTTATCATCGGCAAGGCCGGGGCCAACATTCGCAAGGTCTGTCTTTCTTCTCCTTTTCAAAAAGTCATGTTTTATAGTCTTGGAAACTTCTAGTAAGGGTCAGGTCAATCCATATCAATTGGGTCATCACTGGTTGCTTGACCCGTTTTAGAAAAATGTAATATTTTGTGCTGTTAACCTTATATAATGACAGTTTAAAACCACTTTTATTATTATTGACACTGGTGTCAACATGGTGGCCATTTTTTTTTATCATAGCGCACAGCATTTTCAGCATAATTTAAGGGTTTGTAGTAACTTCATTATTTCAGCTATGTTGAGTCCTAGGACAAATTTTCACATAATCACATTATAGGCTATAAATTTTGTTAAGATATACTTTAATTCTAGAAAATGTCTTCATTGTCAATTTTTAGATAAAAGTTTGGTATTGCATTCTCTAAAAATGTCATTTCCGGTATTATTTTTAGGGACAGAAGACAGTTTATTTAAGGATTTAATTTTTTTTAAGTACAGATAGAACAATAGTCTCTGTTAGCATTATTTGAAGTTTGAGAATTTTTTATTTTATTTTCTACAGGATCATAAAGATGTACTTTTTTTAAAAAAAATATCAACTTTAGGTTTCAATATCTCTGGTGCGTAGTTATTTAAAAATCTGAAATTTACACAAATTAAAATACTCTTTTGTTAAGTAACTTCTTCAAAACAAATGTATATTAGCTTTGACTTTGCTTCAAAACAAATATTTTATCTTTGAAACTAATTCTGCATTGACAATTATGAATCTTTACCAATAAAAACCATGGCGAGCTAAAATACAGGATAATAGAATCGATACGCCATGCCTTTGACTCTAACTCCTTTATATTTCTTTGTCCAATATCATCTTAATTAAATCGTCTGTATTTACCATCGCGTTTTAAAATGGTTTTGTATGTAGATCAAGAGGAATCTCTAAAATGACTCATAATTAACTTTTTATCTCAATCCCACGCTTTACTATCAAGCTCGGGTCAAAGACCAAAATTCGAGTAATTGCAGAACCCTAATATTTTGTCACTTATATTCTTTTTTGTGTTTAGATCCGTGATGAGACACAGACTAAGATCGACCTTCCTGCCGAAGGGGAGAAGAGCGATGTCATTGCTATCACGGGCAAGAAGGAGAATGTGGAGGAGGCGAAAGATAGGATCCTTAAGATTCAGAATGAATTGGTGAGTTTTGTACACTTTCCTTGTTAAATTTGAAAGAGTTGTTAAGTTTAATACTCATCTTGTATTAAATTTGAACAAATCGATTTTATTACTAGAAATAATACCCTCAAATTCTTAGGATATTTGAGATTCATGGATTTGAGAAAATATTGGATTCTTGACTCGAATAACTAAAAAAAAAAGTTTTTCCAAATTTTGAATTTAATTTGGTTTATAGCTTTACTACATCATATTGGTTGTGCTTAATCATAGACATAAAGTACACACTCAGCAACCAGGCCCCAGACCAATAATTTAACACTCAACTGAATGTATGAATATTATAATGAATGGATTACGAGAAAGAATGCTAACATTTAGCTACTATTTGTATTTTATATTTTATTATATTTATCATTTGGTAAATTTTGTATTATATTAATAATATTTACTTTTTTGTTAGTAATTTTTTCCCATGGTTTGGATTTGAATTCGAAATTTTGGATTCATGGTTAACATGTTCAGATTTGTAAAATAGTAGATTCAACCCATCTCTTTTTAAATTTGAACCAATTGGTGAGTTTCATCCACCAAGCTGAACATCTCCTTACTCGCTTCGGTGGTTGCATGGCCTAAGGCACTGCTCTTGCAATAGAATAGACTGCCGAAGATGGGGAGACCAGGGTTTGATCCCGGTTGGGTGCGCTGAGGGTGGTTTTTCCTAAATGGTTTCCCATTCTTCATGCAAATGTGGGTACACCTACTCTAGATCAACCTTCCTAATCCTTAACATATTAGTGTGATTAGTACATAGGTGTATAACCCAAAGTGGTAACAAGACACGGTGCTAAAATAATATTTAATTTACTAATGTGTAGGATTGAATAATCTAATTTCATTGCTAGAAATAATAAAATATTTTCTAAGAAACTGTTTGAACTATTTCAAAATTATAAATATTTCACGCTTTGATGCATTTCATTTTAACATCAACAAATGATTAAAAGTTTTTAATAAACCTGAGGTTTTTTCCCCCCAAGATTTGAGGGAAATAGAGCTTCTTGAAGTTCAAATGAGCCGAAGTTGTCTTTTGCTTACAAAGACACAACTTCAGTTTAGAGCTATCTCCTTCAATGATGATTTATAGAAGCCGTAAAAACAAAATAGGTGTTAGACCCATACTCTGCGATATGACTCATATTGTGTTCATATTAACCAGTATACAATATAAAAAGTATCATTACTTAGCATTTTTACTTCATTGTAGGACATTAAGAACTTAAAACCTTGATAATACTCTTAATATTTAATCTCATACATAAATTAACCTAAAGAAGGCTTACACAGGAACCTATGAGATAAGAACGTCCTGTTTGGTTTTCCTTTTTTCAACCTAACTGTTCAAACTACTGCAGCGCGCGGAAGGAACGGAAATAGTAAGATAACTAATGGTAGCTATGATGTAATTGCTTCTGCTACCGTTGTGATTATAACATTACCTTTCTTTGCTATGCTCTACTAATAGTGTTGTGTTTGTGTCCAGGCCAACATTGTAACTGAAGAGATAACTATCCCACCAAAGTTCTACAATTCTCTGATCGGAGCGGGAGGGAAGTTGATCCATTCCATCATGGAGGAGTGCGGGGGGGTGGCTATCAAGTTCCCTTCAGCAGACAGCAACAGTGACAAGGTAATTTCTTTCTCTCGCTCACTATTGCTGTAATATATTTAGCTAAGATACAGTAGCCCCATGGCGCTGACTGCCATTTCACAACTCACTCCTGACAGTCAGCATTTAGGTATATACCTAAATTAGAAGTGACAGCTGCTAAACACATGTTTTTTGCAGATCATATGGTTCGGCGTAGGGGTACATAGCTTGGTCTGGTAACTTTTCAAAGCCGTCAAGCTGTGAGCTGTCAATCAGAACCAAAGAAGCCATGGGGCTACTGTATTGGAGTGGTAGAAGAGAAATCGGTGAAAGAGGGAAGCAAGCAGAACTTTTTTCTAAAGTATGAGAAGTATAATCTAGAGCAAGGATGTACGGAGGAAGTGTACAGGAGTGTTCTACAAGACATATTGTGTACACATATTGGAACAGTGGAAACTAAGGGTATTGAAGGAGCAGGATGGAAGCCGAATTGAACCCTGTGAAATGAAATTTCTGAGAAATACTATAGGAGTGACAAGGATGGATAGGATGATAAAGGAAAGGGTGAGAGGAATTGTTAAAAGTCAGTGCAGGTCAGGATGGAGAAGGTGGGATTAAGGTGGTATGATGATTTGAGGAGAGTGGAAAAGTACGTACCAAGGTTGGTGGAGGGCACGAGGCCCAAGAGGAAGACCAAGGAACAGGCGGCTAAAAGGAGTGCAAAAGAGTGTGGAGATGAGAGGATAGGTTTGAGAGGCCTATGTTCCAATCAGGCCTGGCGAGTGGCTAGAAACTGTTAATGATGATGATGATGATGATGATAGTAGCTGTGAGCAATGTTTTTCTCTTCTTTAATCAAATATATCTTGTTTTATTTTTAGTATATATCTTGTTTTATTTTTAGTATGCATCTATAATGTATAAATAAGCTTATTTAATTTAATTACTTGATACATTTTATTAAATATATGGTGTGTGAAGCCAGTTTTTTCCTGTACACTTTCTCTAAATCCACCTTCCACAGCCCCAAAATATTAGAATAATTAGTAAACATGCGTATATCCTGAACAAGTAGTGAAAGGTAATATCAAACAAAAACATCTCTTTTACTAGACCATGATGGCTTGTGTTTGTATTCTTAACACTAAAAGACTGTCTAAATTCAATAAATGATTAAACACATTCAATACATCTGCAATTATTTTAATAACTATTCTTAACATCAAATCTGTATTTATAGAAGAAACAGATAATAATTATTTGAACAGATAAGACAAAAATATGATTTACAAAATTACGAACATTGATTACATTTCCCTAACAAATTTGCGACTAGATTGAGGTAAAAATGTTCTCCCGCCCTAGGTTACCGTACGTGGGCCCAAAGATGACGTGATGAAGGCTCGCCAGCAGTTAATGGAGTTGACGAGTGAACGTCAACTGACGAGTTTCACCGCGAAGGTGCGTGCCAACCCACAGCACCACAAGTTCCTCATCGGTAAGAGTGGTGCCAACATCAAGAAGATCCGCGACCTCACCGGTGCACGCATTGTGTTCCCCACGGACAAGGACGAAGACAAGGAGACCATCACCATCATCGGAAAGCAGGAGTCTGTAGAGATGGCCAAGGCAGAGCTGGAGGCCACCATCAAGGAGATTGTGAGTATTCGAGAAGGATTAGAATGTTTAATTGGAGTCACTTGGTTTCCCCCCTTGCAATTTGTTATCGTTGATTACTCGATAGAGATGTGAGAATGAGACTAAAAAACTTCCTTTCAAAGTACAAAAATGTAAATTATGTTTGTTAAAGTAAATATATAGTTAACAGAATGCTAAAGTTCCTTTTGACAAGGGGTGGGACCATCGGACCCTCCCAATCCTCAAGGATATTCAACATCTGAAGATTTTAGAAAATTTCAGATTCTAGACTCAAATCTTTAATAGTTGTTATAGAGCTCTAATACAGTTTATTGGTGGTACAGAACCAATTATAATGTGTATAGGATGAACTTAAAACATCCAGGCCCCAGATCGGTAATTTAACACTTAACTGAATGTTTGAATGTTATAATTAATGTATGATAAGACAGAATGTTAACATTTAGTTTCTATTATTCTATTCTGTTAATAACTTTTTCCAAAATTTGAATTATGATTAAAGATTCATGATTTGAAGAGTATTGGAGGTTCAGATTCTTAGTTTAGTGGATTTGACCCAAATTGGTTTCCTAAGCTGTGTTTATGTTTGTATATAAACTTTTGATTACCATTACATAATTTAAACAATATTTTTCTTTGTCTTGTTAGTGTTGAAAATATCAACCTTTGGTATATTGTTAGGATAACATCGTGGAGAGCGAAATGGTGGTGGAGCCCAGACACCACCGCCACTTCGTGGCTCGCCGTGGTGAGGTACTTCACCGCATCTCTGACGAGTGTGGTGGGGTGATGATCTCATTTCCTCGCCCGGGAGTCGTCAGTGACAGAGTGGTGCTCAAGGGCGCTAAAGACTGCATCGAACTGGCCAAACTACGCATCCAAGAGACTGTCGAAGATTTGGTAACTATAGTTAGACATGTCAAACTCAATACTAGGGGTATGCAAAGCTTTGAAACTTCAACATGGCTTCAAAATAAATATCAGCTTTGACCTTACTTCAAACAAAATTCTGGATTTGACAATGAAAATGTTTTAGAGCTAAAATAATCAATGCATAGTCAATTATTGCCATTCTTAGTTGTTAGGTACAGAACGTTACAAATTAATTTTCATATAAAAAAATTATGATTAGTTGATTTTTAAGTTGTGATAATAAACTTAATTCATTAGATTTAAACAAAATATTGTCAAAAATTGTGAAATGAAGTATTTTCCAAGTCATTTTAATGCATAAGGTCTTATAAATAACCACAATATAATATTTTTTCACGCATAAAACCACTAAAAAAGGTATTAGAACTTTGATTCGACTTTGAGAATATTTAATATATTCTCTTTGCGTTCACCTCTAATCGAAAAATTGAACTTTGCACATCCCTGTTTAATATTCTCTAGTTTATATTATTATTTGATTGGATTGGGCGGTAACAATCGATATTGATAACATATTTTTTGAATCCCAGAGGATGTCTGCTATTTAGAGATTTCACTGTATTTCAGTCTTTTGTTACTTTACAATTCTTATTTTTTCTTGTGATTATAATTTTTCCCAATATTCAGATTCAGATTTGAATTCGATATTTGTAAAATATTAGACCCTGCTCTAATTTTAATAATCTTGAACGTTCAGAGACGGTTGTTGGTGTAATGTCTTGTTGATCTTGTCTCTGCTCCAGGAGTCGATGGTGACCATCGAGTGTATCATCCCTCAGAGGCATCATCGCACCGTGATGGGGGTCAAAGGCTTCAAGGTGCAGGGAGTCACTCAGGAGTTTGATGTGCATATTAAGTTTCCTGATCGTGATGCTCAAGGTAAAACAGTTTCTACTTTTGTGAAATTTTACGACACTAAGCTAGCTTTTAGATAATAAACACAGGCCAATGATTAGACCCAACCTTTTTAAGTTTATTCTTTAAAAAAACTTTTGATCTAAAAATTATCTAATAAGCCTAAATTTCTTTATAAAATTTGTTTTATAGCATTTTAAAAAATCACATTAATATATAGATAAGATATTATATACCATATTTACTATTTACCCGAATCCAAATCCAAGATGACCCCAAATTTTCAGTGGTACTGTATACGGGTTTTAAAAATGATATTTATTTTATCATGAATGAAGAAAATAATAATTATAGTAAACTTATTTTTATGTTTAAAAATGAGGTGGCCCAATTGCTAGATAATTTTATAGTAAAGGAAATTGATAAAACTAAAGAAAAAGTAAAAATAAACTATTAAGAGTAAATTTGACAAAGAAAGCCCACCTAGGGAAAGAGGAAAAATGTGAGAAGAGTTCAATATCATATGATATAATATTTGTGTTAAAATGTGTGTGTAACTACTTCTACTATAGAAGACAAAAGAAAGGAAGATGATGTCACCTTTGTGCATAGGACTCGTCCCACATTTTTCCTCTTTCCCTAGGTGGGCTTTCTTCATCAAATTTACTCTTAATAGTTTAGTTTTCCTTTTTCTTAAGTTTTATCAATTTCCTTTATTATAAAAGTAAACTTATTTTGTAATAGTAACAAATTGTTTGTTATTTACAAAACAAAATATCTATGTTGATTTAAAATCTAATCAGGGTTGCAGAGTTGATAAGGAATTTCTTCTTTTGTTGCAAATATTGGTTTTTGCATAAAAAGGTTAAGTTTGTAAAATTTTCATGAAAACAATGAGAAGTTAATTTTTATTATGACAAATAATAATCATTTGTAAAAATTTGCGTCTCATACATACCCTATTCTAGGTTATAGGCCTAATCTGTTTGTTTCACATGATTTTTTTACAAACTTAACTCATTCTATCAACACCTTTAAAAATAGCTAAAAGACACTCAAATTTTGATTGATTTGTTTTTTAAACAGTAATATGAGTCAAGATTGTTTAAAATGGCTGGATTTTTACCAGTATTTAGCGAGGGGTGGTTGGGGTTCGTTAAAATTGGAAGCATGATTGAGATAAATCTTAATTTACAGTTTAGCTCTATATTGTGTAATGTAACAATTCACTAGGATTCAAATTCGAGATTCGAATTCAAGAC
Organism: Timema californicum; assembly: GCA_902141385.1. Classification (NCBI taxonomy): domain Eukaryota; kingdom Metazoa; phylum Arthropoda; class Insecta; order Phasmatodea; family Timematidae; genus Timema; species Timema californicum. The sequence continues at coordinate 160,107 of CABFOW010000244.1, forward strand.
ATAGTGGATTCGATCCCTCTTTAATATATATATATATATATATATATCTGACTAAAAATTAATTTTGATTCTTTTTTAAATACAGTTTTGTTGATATTATGAAATGTTATACCCTAGAGGAATATTACAACAACCAGAGCACTGACGCTGAGATAGAGACGCAGGTGAATGGTGATGTAGAACAAGAGGTGGTCGAGCCAATCAGGGTGTGTGACGTGATCCGTATCACCGGCAAGAAGGAGAAGTGTGAGGCAGCTAAGCAGGCTCTGCTGGATCTCGTGCCCATCACTATGGAGGTACTATTTTCATCAGAGATGACACAAGATCACCTTGCATTATTACACTATGGTGTAGTCAACTACGGTAAGACCGTTCGTTACCTTTCAGAGTACATAAAGTGTACCTGAGCGTATTTATAGTAATTGAATGCTGTGATACTCGTGTAATTTTTTAATTTTTACTGAAATCTACAAAACACCTTTATGTATAATATCTAGTGTCTAAAGTTATTTAAATATGCAGAGTATAATTATTAAATTCTTTTACATAAAATATGTTTTATGAAATAGTTTGACTTTGGCATTTGGGAGTATTTCATATATTTGAATCAAAGAACCAGACTTAGCTCACACTGTAAATTCATAAGACAAATAAGGTGGTAATCAAGAACGTATAGTGAACGTTTAGTGGACCGATAGTGTAGTCCCGAGAACACCCACGCTAGTGTCAACAAAGCATCCACTTAGTCAAGTTCTTGCCTACGGCCCATATCATCATGTTGTTGAACTAGTTTTGTCTCATTTTACATCTTTAACATGAGAGGATTTGCCCCTTCCAGGTGGAAGTGCCGTTCGACTTCCATCGCTCTATTATTGGTCAGAAGGGCCGTGATGTGCGAGAACTGATGGACAGGTATGATGTCCACATTGTTCTCTCGCCTGCTGACCAGAAACTCGATGTCATCAAGGTAATGTCCATTCAAAGTTTGATTACATTTTTGTGTTGCCTCCTTGAAATGGAAGAGAGCAGCTTGTTTTCAAAGATTACATGTTTGATATCGGCAGAGATAATAGAAATGCATACTTTGATTTAGCATTAGACCCCTTTTAATACCATGTTTTATTCAGTCTAAATTATGTTTTATCTTTATTAATGCATTTAATAAATTTGAATGGTGGTCGCATGGTCTGACGCACCACTCATGTGTCAGACTAAACTTTCGGAGATGTGGGGGGGGGGGTTTNGTCGAGTGTACTGAGGGTGTTGTTCAGGGTGTCTACTGAGTCACCAAAGTCATGAAAAAGTTACTATTGCAACAACAACAAAAGTTCACGAAAGTCATTGAAAAGTTATGAAATTTCAATATTTTAGTTATAAAGTCACAAATACATTGTTGTTAGAATTTCTGGCGTGTCGTAACAATGTGAACGCTTCGAATGTCAAGTCGCACACTACCCATGATGTCATGCGCTAGCTACAAGTTGCTTAATTGTTTTTACTGTGATACCTAAGACAAGGTAAACGTTTGCCATCTAGCTAAAGTTCATTGTTCTGTGTGAGTGCATTATGCCTAAATATACATAATATAATGTTAGACCATTTACTGAAGAATTTTGTGGTCAAAAAGTCACTAATTTTTGTTTCTTCAATCCATTAAATACCGTGTTGTGTTAATATAATTAATACACATAAAAATTGTTCTCATGTTTATGACATAATAAACACGACAAACAAAATATAACATTTGTTATTAGCACCAGACTTAAACAACCTTTTTTAAAATAAAGTTTTAATATCTTCACTTTAAAACTGTACATTATTAAAGAATTCAAATATGGATCTAACATTCGAAGGAAGATTTGGATTTGAGAAATAGGATTTGACTCGTATTAAGTTTTAGTGCAATTTTCTATTTTAATTTAATCATCTATGGATTTGTTAATATTTGAAATCATTGCTATCATCGTTTGGTAGCTAGAAAGCAAAATTATTGGCAATAACTTATTATAGATATGAGCAATTGTCAAGTGATTTAAATTTGCAGAAATATTCCCTTTAGTAAGATGAATATAAAATATAAACTAAAAAAAATGCAACAAAGTTACTTTTGTGTGGATATTGGGTGTTCCCCTTGTTTTTTTTTAAGAACAGTGAAACCTTTTAAAGTTTTGTTCTAGCACAGCATCTTACTACCCAATTGGTTTATACGCATATGTACTAATTAGAGTAATGTGTCAGGATTTAGGAAGGCTGAATTTAGAGGAAATGTACTAACATCTGCATGAAGGAAGGGAGGGAGAGTGAAAATTAATTTAGAAAAAACCATCCTCAGCACACCACATGACCAGAATCGACCCCTGTTCTCTCCGTCTTTAACAATCTAGTCTTTGGTGATAGTAGCACCGTAGACAATGGGGCCACTGAAGCGGGTTTCATAAAGTTTAGCTGGTCTCCATTTCTGAATAATTATCAAGGCTCTAACTACAACTTGAATTAAAATAGATGTTAGTTTCTAAACACAGCTTGATTGTTATCAGATTTCAGGCACACCCGAGTGTGTGGAGCGCGCCAAGGAGGCTGTTGAAGAGAGATGCAAGGAACTGGAGCTGGAGAGACAAGATCGTCTGCTCAAGTCGCATGAGCTAGAGGTGAGATCATTTTTATATGGATGGTTAATTTCGTGATCTGAACAACTTGTAAAGAAAATAATATCTTTGTTCTTTAAAAAATTTGTATAGGTCTACCTAGTAGCTCAAAAAAGGAATAGGGGTGCGTGAAATATTATTTTTCAATTTGAAGTAAACTCATATTGAATATATGAAATATTCTCAAAGCTGGAATATTTTTTGTTAGCTGTTATATGCTTGAAAAAATATTATTTTTTGCTTATTTGTATAAATTGATACACTAAAATGTTTTAGAAAATGTTTTATTTCACAATTGTTTTTAATATTACATTCTCAGCTGATAAATCAGTTCTTCTTTCAACATGTAATTCAATTGCTTCAGTTTGTATAACATTATTAATTTTAGGGTAGGTCGGGCAGCAAATATTTGTATCGGGTGGGCATATCATTTTGCAAATAAATTTTGTCACAGGCCTATTAAATTTCAAATTACAAGTTTAAAACAATCATATTTGAGTGCACAAAATTAAAATGATTAGTTTATGCTCAAGATTTTATAGTTAATACTAAGCAGATTTCACTTTACTTTGTGAAAGTTCTTTTGCTAACAAATCTGGCTAATGACAATAAATTAAAGACCGATAAAGAAAACTATTTAAATTAAGTTTTTGCAAACATAGGGCCTAAATATCTCAATGTGAAAATGTTGAATTTGTGATGTTGTTGTATTGACAAAGAAAATTAATTTGTAGGAATCTTGATTTCGCTTTATTGTAGACTTGTAACTTTTGAGAACAGTTATCATAGTTTTGTTGAAAGCAATCATAATAATTTATGAACTAATAAAATATAATACTCTCCTTTGTTTATTATTAGTTGTAATCGAAATAATTCAACTATGAATATCATTTGAACTTTTTTTTTTTCAATTAGAGGTTAGTGTTGACATGGTATTATATACTCAAGTTCTTTAGATGCCCGATTTATTGCCCGAAATTTCGGGTGCCCGTCCACCCCTAATTAATTTCTAAGGTATATAGCAGCTCAGAATGGCCATAATTAAAAATATATAAAGTATTTTAGCTTTGTCACTGTCAGAACCATAGATTTTTTCGGAGCAAAGTCGAAGCTGATATTATTTTCAAAATTTTGCACACCCACACCCTTTAAGTGCCATAAAAACAACCAAACCTAACATTTCTTACCAATGTTTTAATTCGTCATTGATAGCTTGAGGTAGACCCGGAGTTTCATCCTAAAATCATCGGCAAGAGAGGAGCCGTCATAACAAAGATCCGCCTAGACCATGGAGTTCAGATCTCTTTTCCCAAGAAGGACGATCCCGATGAGCGCATTATCAAAATTCAAGGATATGAACAAAGTGTGCTGGCTGCTAAGGAAGATATTATGAAAATCGTCAATGAATATGTGAGTCAAAGTTATCATTCTCAGTCTCACTTATGGCTCTAACAAAGAAAGTTGCAGATATATTTAGTAGCTTTTCTATGAAAATTGGACTGTGGTAGGATGTCTTTTATAATATTTAGAATCCAGATTGGATATCTAAGCTCTAAAGCCATTTTATCCCTTGTAAAATTTCAAACTATAATTTGTTTCTCTCTAAGGAAAACCTCTTTTCACTCTATGAGGTAATTGTATAATATTTGGAATAAGGTATAAGAAAGATGGATAGAAACATATAAAAGGGACAAACACAATATGGCCTTTACAATGAAAAGAAGAAAACAGTTCACACGTTACATCTCTGCCATTGGACAAAGAGGAAATGGTTGCCTCTTAAAGGAAATCGATCATCACCGCTCAATCCCCCGACGCAAGTTTCATTCTATTGAAGCTCATCCACCTTTCCTATACCTTCTTCCAAATAAAACTATGATTTGTTTGTAAAATGTAATATTGATAAATAATTTAAATAGGTGTTGATTGTTCATTTTAGAGTAAAAATCAAAACTGTATTTTCTTAAGCAAATTTTTCGTTAAAAATCGTGAGTACAAATTCTTAAGGATTTTTTGTTAACTTATAAAAATTAAAATATTTTCAAAACGATCAACAAATTGTAGGATCCCCTATAACAAAGTCGTGGTTATTTAAGATATGGTGTTGCTAACGGATGACATGGCTTACAGAATGACATGGTGAAGGAGGAGGTTAGTATTGACTCTCGCGTGCACTCTCGTCTGATTGGGGCTCGCGGCCGCAACATCCGAAAGATCATGGAGCAATTCAACGTAGACATCAAGTTCCCACGTAACACCGACCCTGACCTCAACATTGTTACTGTGATTGGAACAGAGGAGAATGTCATGGATACCAAGGATCACCTGCTTAATCTGGAGGAGGAATATGTGAGTGATGGAATATTCTTTTGTTGCTCCTGCCTTATATTATATATCAGGTAACACCAGAATTAGCTCATCTCGAAATATGATCATATCGGCTCGTGGCGCTTTTAGCTGTAGCGGGCTGAGGCGCTCGGATCGGCTCGTGGCGCTTTTAGCTGTAGCGGGCTGAGGCTCTCAGATTGGCTCGTGGCGCTTTTAACTGTAGCAGGCTGAGGCGCTGAGGTTGGCTCGTGCTCTTAACTGTAGCAGGCTGAGGCGCTCAGTTTGGCTCGTGGCGCTCTTAACTGTAGCGGGCTGAGGGGCTCAGTTCGGCTCATGGCTCTTTTAACTGTAGCGGGCTGAGGCGCTCAGTTCGGCTCATGGCTCTTTTAACTGTAGCGGGCTGAGGCGCTCAGATCGGCTCTTGGCGCTTTTAACTGTAGCGGGCTGAGGCGCTCAGTTCGGCTCGTGGCTCTTTTAACTGTAGTGGGCTGAGGCGCTCAGGTTGGCTCGTGGCGCTCTTAATTGTAGCAGGCTGATACATTCAATTGGCTCGTGACACTAAATGACTAATTTTTGTTAGTAAAATGCGGAAAAAAAAAATTATATACTTAACAAATCAAAAATTTATATTTACAGTTGCAAGATGTAACGGAACGAGAGTTACAGGACAGTTACCGCGCAAATTTCGGACGTGGAGAGGGGGATGATGGTGGTCAAGGTGGGGAAGCAGGTGGTGGTCCAGGATTCGTCGTGAAGGGTGGACCCTGGGAGCAGAGAGCGCCAGATACTGCAAGCACTGCTGAATTTCCGTCATTCGGTGGAGGAGGGGACGTTCCTCGCAGTGTGCCTGCCGCAGGAGCCTGGGGACCCAGACGCTAACTCATCAAATATCACCTCACCTGTAGTCTGTAGAATAACTTGTATCACCCACTATCTCAAGTTCTGGGGAAATTCCTGGGAATACTTTATTAATTTTGATTTTTTTTTAAATTTGCTCAGCTGTTCATAAGGGCATCTTTAAACTACTTTGGCAGAAATCCTGATAGCAAGATTATATTGAAGGAGTTGCTAGAATTATCGTTAAAAAGAAATGTTTTTATGAGCCAATTTTGGGCTTATGTAATGTTGATCAATACAATTGGTTAATGATCAAGGTATATATATATATTATTGAAAACAAATTTATATAATTGGCCTGTAACATAAGATTATAAATTAGAAATACTTTAGGAAAGCTACGACAATACCATGTAAAGTAACTTCAGTGATGAGATAGTTAAAATAATATCCTTAAGAAGCATGGAAGTGCTTGTTTTATATATATTTTTTGTTTTATATCCTGTCTTCTTTCGGATAACTTATTTTAATTTTTTCGTGTGCTTTGTTGCTGTAAGGAATGTTGGTATTGTGCGAGTGGCTCCCTTGTCCATCACTGACTGCTGCATTAACGACCCTGGCCTGTGAAACCCGGACTCTGAGATTTGGTATTTGCTGATTGGACGTTAATTCAAAGGTCTTCCCCTCCCTTACTTAAGACTGTAACTTCTTTGAAGTGTCCCATTTTTTGGAATGCTTCAGTTTCCAGATTTTTTGGTGTAGTCAACTTGTTAAGAATCTATGTGTACTGTAGTTTCTATAAAGCATGGCACACCTTGCTATTTCTTGAATATTTTCTGCTGCTTTTATTAATATATTGAGAATTTTGATGTGGTGCCAAAAAAAAACACCTGTACATGACTATTTTTGTACAATAAAATTAAAGTGGTATGTTTTACTTTTTAATGTTGTGCGGTTGATTTGTTTTTGAATATCGTTAACTTGAATTTGTTTTGAAGAGGACATAAAAAGATCACGCTTTTGTCACCACAAAAAACATTCGCCTAACATCGTATCGAATGTTTCGGTGGGATCACGATTATCAAGTGCAAAATGTAAAACTTTGGCTACTGCCTCACAGCTTTGTAATGTACAATCAACTTGTTAGGTAAAAATAAAATAAAAAAATAGTGCAGTAGCCCAAATTATCTGGAAACGGACGTGTTTGTTGTTGAAGTTGCAGCTAAATAAATAGATTCAGGTCTGAAATTATTATGGGGCAGACTTAATTTTTTGGGCATATCGTACTGTGACACAAGTTTAAGCCCAAATTATTTTAGAGACTTAGAATATTTTGTGCGGGCCGGGACAAAAAAATAAATAAACCAAGTTGGTGCCTTGACCGCAGCTCCAAGTTAAAAAAACAATGAATGATCCTCCTTAGTCTTTTTTGTTTGAAATGTTGAGTTTTACCCTCCTTGTGACTTAGTCTCGTGAGAAATCTGCCTTAGCATCATAATAAGGGTGAAGGAGGTACTTTATTTCACTTGAATATAATATCTTTATCACTATTATTTTTTATTACTAAAAAAGAGAATTAGACATTTATTTGTTGTTATGTTTATATATGCATATATACACAGATTCTTTAATATGAAATAGATGATCATTTTTGAATCAGTGTAACAATTTTATCACTATTATTAAAACAAACATTTGTACTTTGCTCTCGAAGCACCGAGCATATGTGTGAAATGTGATTACTGATGAAACAACCCCTCGAGATGTGGTGCTTTGTAAAGTTGGATTATCAAAAATGAAATTAATAAACAGAGGAAATAATTATTGGTTTCAATTATCTCTAAGCCATCCTTGTCCTATGTGTCTATAATTATTGTTTGTTTTTTTTCCACGCAGCCACAAGTTAGTGTGTGGATCCAAACGTTCACATATAAAACTTTCTGCCTTTGTTGACCTTTAAAGCTTTTATTAAGGTGTAGGCCTATATAACCCCAGGTGACTTGTAGTGAAGTCCCCCAACAGGAAATACAAGGTCCTATGTAATCAATAAGACTTATATAAAGTCTGTATTGTAAACTTTTTTAGATAATTATATTTTAAGTGTGTCAAATTTTAGTGACTTCTATTTCAACCAATTTTAGTGATCGAAAGTGGAGGTCCTATAAACATATTATAAAAATTTAGCACCACGTCTTACTACCTGCTCAGATTGTACGCTTAAGTACTAATTACACTACTGGGCTAGGAATTAAGAAGGTTGAATTTATAGAAAGTGAACCCCTATTCACATGAAGGGAGAGTGGAAAACAATTTAGAAAAATCCTCCCCTAATTCACCTGGCCGCTATTAGAACCTCAATTTCTTGTCCATGGCAATCTAGCTTCCTATAAAAATTGGGGATTTTGCTACTACACAAGGCACTGAAATGGAGTACAAAATAGCCTAAATTATTAGGCGTTAGAATACCCAAAACATCACCCTTAGATATATTCTTGATTGTATTGGTAACATAAACCATGTATAATAAAAGTTAAAAATAAATAAAATCTTAATTATGTATTCTATGCATTCCTAACACATGCTACACATAAAACAGGTTTTAAAAACGAATTCTAAATAATAGAATAACATAGTCTATTATGAACATTGAAAATAAGTTGCAGTAATATTTATTACATTTAACAATTAAACCAAGTATCCCTGGCTGAACCTTCACATTCAATTGTGGAGCTAGAGACACTATTGATGCAGTCTCTCACTTGTTTTGGATCTGCCATAATATACTTATAAATTTTAATTCAGATCCACTATTGGCCTCTAATTATATCAGTACAATTTTCCATCCACAGTGGAACTAAGCCATACAAAACAGCAAACTAATAGTTCATATTTAACAGTTCCCTCAGTTGAATTAGTTAAAATAGACAGTAATTCGCGAACCGTTAGATCTAATTGAACTGTGCCCCCAGCTGAACTAGTTCGCCTCGTTGATTTACTTCTAACAGAGCTGCAGTAGCCCCGTGGCTTCTTTGGTGCTGACTGACATCTCACAGCTGACTTCCGACAGTCAACATTCAGGTATATACCTAAATTTTGACTGTCAGAAGTGACAGCTGCTAAACACATGTTTTTGCACATCATATGGCTCGGTGTAGGGATACAGAATTTGGTCTGGTAACTTTTCAAAGCCGTCAGCACCAAAGAAACCATGGGGCTACTGTAGAAGATTAAGTGACAAGATAAATCATAGTTTTCTCTTTTATACATAACTAAACGGTTTTTTAAGTACCTACTTACTGCCATGTATTTCTAACTAATAATTTATGTACATTTTAATTTACAAAAATTTAAAATCCATTGACTACGAAATTATACTCAAATATAATACACGAAAGGATGCTGTTTTGAAATTGGCGCACAAATTCTCGGCTCATCGGTCGTAACCATACTAGTCTGTTAGCGAGACGAGCTCGGTATCGCATCCGTCATAAACATTTCGTTAACATCGTTATACCACTGGTCAAACGCTGTGGTGGTAGGTAACCATCAATACTAGATAAAACGCGCTTATTATTTTAGTCTGCTTGTATACTGACGTTTATTTGGCTGTATCCTCTCCTCGCATAGACGCATACTCATTGGTTGATAGTTGATACGTCTCAAGTCCAATGATTATCTATACGACACTCAACGCATAGCGTAAATAAGTTAAATCAACTATATGTATTGTATACTATTCAGTGTCACTGTCAGTGATCTCTAAACTCTAGACTACTGAATAGGTAAGTACTCCTGTTGTAAAAGACCGAAAGCGTGACACTCAAATTTGTCGTTTGTTTGGGGGTGAGGGTACAGATTTACGGTTTATTTCAATGTTCCTCCCCGAAAACATTTCTCTGGCAAATAAAAATGTTAATGCTAGAAAATAGTGACGTATTATACCACACTTGGCTGTAGAAACATTTACATTAAAGGATATTTAACACAGTTTTACAGGTAATACTGTACAAATACTAATAGAATATTTTTTATGTAATATGTATCAATCATCCATGTATATTGGTTTCAGAAACCAGATTATATTGAAAAATTTGATAACCAAAATTAAATAAGGTATCTTTAAACTTGATTACATCTTGTTTGTAGGTAGTTAAAATTGTCATCACATTTGTTTGGCCGATATTCTTTGTGTATAAGTTTTGTTCAAACTATCATCTATGTCAGAGGTTCTCAAAGTGGGGTCCGCGAGATCTTTCAGGTAATTCGTGACATAGCTTTACATCTCATTTAGATATTATAAAATGTCATATAAAAGGGTAAAGCACTGGTTTGTATTAAACACAATGGAGATGCCTTCCTATATTAATAACCCAGCGATAAAGTGAGGCCTAAATGTGTGTAGGGGCGGGGAGGTTTGTCACGGCTCTTGTCCCCACATTATTGAGAGGCGCATTTGGAAATTCACTTTTATATAAATTTTCTCGTCATCTAGCACAAAGAACATTCAGATAGTGTAGAATGAGACTTAATGAGATGTTTATTAAAATTGCTCTAGATTTCAATAATATTTTAAAGTCATACAGGCAGTTCCAAGCCTCATATAAATTGTAGGTGATTATAAATGTACATAATAGGTACATATTATATTTTAATTTTTCTTTTTACATTTACTTAAAAAAAATGTATATAAAAATGTTCAAATATAATGCCTAAATTTATTTTAATTTATATTGTAATTATATTTACAATAAAAATATATTATAAATAATGTATCCCTATAATATACTATAAATTAATGATTATCTTTTTTAAAATCATTTATACTACATAAAGGGTCCACGTGACTAAGAAATGTGAAAACCACTGATCTAGGTTATAGGATTGTATGAACTATTACGTACTATATTGCAATATATTTAAAGTTGGCTATTAGCTTGTAAATGGTTTCAGTAGCAATAGAATAATACATTCACGACCTTATTTTACTTGAATGATAGCTCAAAAAGTTACCATAAATAATCCCTAATACATCCCTACACCAACAACTGACATCTGTCACTTTGGATAACTGATGAAAACGTATGGTAATGTATGAATTTGACAGTTAAACATAGTAATTTTGGCCAATATTATTTATCGTTATGTATTTATTTGAGGTCGGGCACAAAGCTTATTTATCGTTTTATTCCACTTAAAAAACCGATTATTCACATCCTTCTCACAAAAGGTCCAACATAGCTTCAAAATTGTAACCAACGAATTCATACCATACGATTGAACGTGACAGAAACAATTTATTTAAAATGATGCACCCACGCAGTGGGTAAAAGTATTTTATTCTGTTAAATATTTCGAAATATGATAAAATAATCATAAAATAATTTATTAAATATATAAAAAATTACAAGTATTTTCTCTTTTCCAAGTAAATATGATGCCTGTATTAAAAGGCATTAATGTATGCACTATATTACACAGAAGAGATAACATTCCAAAACGCAGAATAAGTAGGTACTTTTAATTATGTTTAAAATATTGTTTCGGGTTGGGTAAAAAGAAATTATTAAAAGTTATGAAACAGTGTAAGAAAACTTAAGTTTACAACTTTTTAATGTAAAATATAATTAAAAAACTTTATATTTATAACAAAACAGTGATCTTTTACAATAATTAGTATTGGCAATCCAAAACCTAAACATATGATTTTTGGACTGTCATCCAGGTAAAAACCTATCATGGACAGAATTTATATTGAAAGTTCGACAACTATAATGAAATAAGGTAACGTAAAACTTAATTAGCGATACATTTGCTTAGAAGCTCTTCAGTCACATCAACTTGATTGTTGATACAACGCACATAAACACCAAGTTGAGCATTGTCATTTGTACCGAAGCTCTCGTCTAGGACGTTTAAAAAGTATTTACCAGTATTGTTAGACGAAACTACTTATGTGCTGACGTCACCAGACATCTCATTGATCCACCACATAGCTTCTTTTCTTGAAAGTGCAACGTCATCTACCATTTTAATGACTTTGGGATCTTCAGTGGCTTTTTCAAAGGCCATTAGTCTTGGCTTTATTATCTCTTTCCCCTTAATGCTCACTATTCACTATGTATTGATTATAAATGCTAACATAAAAAAATATTCAATTCTTATGCACTATGTTCCAGACATTATTCGCTTTTAGTTATGCGTTATGCATGAATATAAGCCCAGCTATAACTTGCCGATTTTAGAAATGTTTACCTTAGGATATCATCTAACATATTATTATAGATGGGCCTTGATATTAAACAACTGATACCGATGCTTCATTTGTATCTCACCGTGGGAAAGAACTAGTCTTTGCAATTGATTGCTCTCTCTGTCTAGCCACTAGTCAGAAAAGTCCGCACAGAGTCCGCCAGAGGAGTCCACACTTCGCACAGTAGGAAGATGGCGTGTGAATTGTTTCTATTTCGATTCTGTAGGGGTACTTTTGGTCAGGTAAGTTATTAATTATTTCGACTTATTTGAGATTTTCATGGTAATGAACTTTTTTTTATAAGGTTTGACGGTTTTTTGTTTTGTGTTTCTAGGTCAGGCGTATTCATAGTACACCCGCTAACTCTGTTCAAGCAGAACAAAGGGTGAAAAAATTTGCTATTTACAGATGGAACCCAGACAAATCAGAAGAAAAGCCTCAAATGCAGGAATATTCTGTAGATTTGAATGCGTGAGTGTAGAAAAAAATAGTGTGCTTTTATTCAATCAATACCTCTTACGTAATGTAATGTATTTTCTGAGTACCCACCATCTTTATTATTACATAACTTTGGCTTTCATTCAGTTCTGCTCACTTGTAACCACAAATCTAAGGACATAATAAATGTCTTAACACAGACTCCGTATCTGTAGGTCTGTAGTCCGTATGAAATCAATGCAACAGTATCAAAATGCTCAGGCCAGAGTCCTTATCCGTAAGTCTGTACTGAGTAGAAGTTGATCAACTTTAACTTTCTAAGGACTAGTTTATATGGACTACCAACCACAGCAGATTAAATATGGACATGAGCGTTGGGATCCATCTTAAAACACAAAAATAAATGTTTATAATTAGATTTTATTTTGTGATTGTACTTGTTAAAGATAAAAACCCATATAGCCTATACATATAACGTTAACATGAAAATAATATCAAAAGTGCTTGCTTTGGAAACATTCAGAATATTAGTACCTACATTTGTTTTGCATTTTCAGACCAATTTATTTTAAGCTTGATCTTTAATATCGTGTTATGAATATACTTATTGTGATTTTACTACATTGTATTTAGATATACTGGAAGTTTTCTCAACAAATTTTTTTTTTTAGTTTCTTTTATTGATCAGCTGACTTATTGGTGGTCACTTGTTAGTGTAGACAATTGTTTGGAACAGTCACATGATTACAGATATGGATTGTGTGATTGCAAATAGAATTTCTTGATCCTCTACAAACACAGACCTAGAATACAAGCACACAAAATATAAAATTGTCCAGGGTGTTAGTTGTCTTTCTTCCGCATTCATGCTCAATCCATCAGTTAGGACATATAGAATAACTTCTGCGTTAGAAGTTCTTCTAGACAAGAAACAACTATCTAGCCTTTAAGCTGATGTAAAAAGATAGCACTTGGGCTTTGTATCAAAGCTAGAAGTGGTAACCAGCTTGATAAGTTCTTCGTGAATATTTTTTCTTGGGTAAATGCATCCCAAGAACTACATTATTCATTAAACTTATTATTTTCCATAGTAATGCAACCATTGAGTGAAATTTTTCTGTAAATAAAGAATGTCTGGTTGAAAACCTACATGAGGACAGCCTTATTGCTCAACGTGTAACTTATGATGCAGTCACTACAGCCGGGGGACTTCTAAATATGACACTTTCAAGAAAAAGATGATTCATGCTGTGAGGAATGCATCAGTAATAAGGAAAGAAGAGAAAGATTGAAGTAGACTTAAGTCGAAAAAAGAAAAACAGCATCTGAAGTAATAAGAAAAGAACAGTTTTGCAGAAAGCAAAGGCAGAGGCAGAAGTGCTAGAATATAAAATGCAAAAATTGAAACAGTTCTGTGATTGAATGACTTACCTTTTGTCTACATACTAAAAAATATTTTGTTTTGGGGTTTTATCGTTTTAATTTTTAACAATGTTAGGTAACTGTGATTATCTTTATTTCCAAGTAATTTTTATCAACATAATATTTGTTGGTTACTTTTCATTGAAGATTCTGTATCTTTATTACTATAAATTATAAAAACAAATTCACTATCAAAAATATTATAATTTGTGGAAAGTATCGACTGTCAAGGGGTGGTGGGGATAGTCGTTAGTTTTTGTGGTAGAGTAAACTCCCTGGCTGTAATCATTCTTTGAAGTTGCGCCACCAAGGCTGGTTACTTGTACCTATAAAGTTCTACGAGTGAGTTGAAATGATCTACCAATTTTGTCAGGAGAGTTATTTTCACATACCTTCCAAGGTTCTTTCACATGCCACATGAAACCGACGGCTTTACTTCCCCTCCGAAAGATGTTGAGCTTTGATTTTTTTCTCGTTCAAGAAAAAGCATTCAGCCTCTGTTGGGTTCGAACTCACAAACATAGTCCTGAGGCGAGCACTTTAGCCCAAGACCACCGAGGTCGACGTTGGTAAAGGTCATTCAAAAAATGTAATGTGTGTGTGCGCGTGTATTAAAGATGGGTCGGATCCACCTTTTTTTCAAATCTGAAACTTTATTTTTCCATCAAATCCCAAATTAAAATTAGAATTTTGGAAAATTTTGTAAGCATAAGTGTTTAACTTTCCCCAATAACTAGGATTTTTTCCTTCACTTCTGATTTTGTTTATATCAAATGATTAATTAATGATCTGGTGTTTGGCTGTTAGGTTTTTCCTATCATTATTTTGGTTTTAACCACAAGAAACTATTTAACTACTTTAATACCTTTAAAAAATAACTCAAATCTAGTACCTATTTAAAAAAAAATTGATTTGACTCTTGAATTCATGAATATTCCTTGTAGGTTCTAAGGTTCCATCCTTAGTATATAATAGAATATATGCGTCAATACACTTGATTCTTGATGTAAAAATGTTTAATTATGACAGACCTAGGCCTACCCTAATTTTCTATCATTTATTATTTTGAATTAGGGATTCTTTGTCTCCGAGTACCTTTCATATATAATGGATTTCTTAAAAAAATATACTGGAATTTCAAAACTGTAGTCAGGTAGAAACCTTGAATTGAAGTTTAAGGAAAATGCAAAATAACACTTGTTCTAATAGAGAATAAAAAATTGTTTCTAAGGGAAGTGAGGGGTACGTCACCAAATACAACCCCGGTAAAAATGGATTCGACCAGAAGGGGAAACTCGTCAAAAAGAAGGGTGTGTAGTAACAGAGGAACTCCTTGTGCTGCTTGCCACTCGCCTAGAATATCTCGTTCCTCTGGGGGTATATGAGACCTAGTAATAGCTACAGTTCTGTAATATCCTACCACTAGCTGAAATATCCGTCATATTATATTTTCGTAAACGATCAACAAACATCCTGTTCTCACTCCCTTCCAGGGGGGTAGTTCTAGTGGCTTTTCTTGTCCCTCTTCAGGAACTTCCTTACCCTATTCAACTCAATTGTTTCTCTCTTTTCCTGCTCACATGTACGTTTCTCAGTACCCCACTCTAGTCTATCTCAATGCTCGTGTAGTAGTGCGAGATACGGACTACTGCCGTTCGCTTTTTTTCTTTCCTGCCCTCTCCCCAAGTGCGCCTAACTTAACACTATTAAAGAATCCTTTCCGAACCCTGGTTTTTAAAATAATATTTGAGTAATGTGTTGGAACTACTGAAATGGAAGGAAATAAAATGTCCATATTAAGTTATCAGGTGAATCTCTCCTGAATCAGATGCGGTCCGATGGTTTTGGACGCTCTGATTAAGATCAAGAATGAGATTGACCCAACCCTCACATTTCGGCGATCCTGCCGTGAAGGAATTTGTGGTTCTTGCTCCATGAACATTGGTGGGGTCAACACTCTGGCTTGCATCAGGTAATAAATTAGCTCATTATTTTGTCACTGTGTTATCTTCGTTGTTAAGGCCATATTGGGTTTCATTTCCTCTTCCTCGTACCTTCTTACATATGTATTAAAGAAGTTTTGTAACCACTCTGAGGATAGAATTATATTTCTTATTTACACTTTATTAAATTTGCGATTTCATTTACGTTCTGTATGTTTTCTCGTGCCTGCCTGCATAATTTTGAGTATAACATTTTCTTTCTTCAAAATATATTTATTAATATGGACTATAAATGTGCGCACACATGTACATCTTTAAATAAACCAAGTGGTGCCTTCTCATGTATAATGTTTGCTTTGTTTAAAATGTCCTTCAATCGATTGCGTGTTGTAGCAAGATCGACACCAACCTGGGCAAGCCCAGCAAGATCTACCCCCTCCCCCACATGTACGTAATCAAGGACCTTGTCCCGGACATGACCAACTTCTACAACCAGTATCGTTCCATCCAGCCGTGGCTGCAGCGCAAAGACGAGACTGCCAGCGGCTCCCAGCAGTACCTACAGTCCATAGACGACCGCAAGAAACTTGTAAGCCAACATTTGGGACAGCGAACGTCTTCCTTTGTTTCGGGGCACTAGCTTGAGTTGATTTGCAAGTGGAATGGTGGTAACCGACAGCTAGCAAAAGATTTTTATTGCAAATATTGCTTAAAAGTCACTAATGTTAACTTGTGGAGAAATAATAATTGATTTTCTTAGTAATACTATATTTTCAATATTAATTGTTAATAAACGCATCTAATAACACTTCTGTAAGGATTACTATATAATTGGCTTTTTCATAACTTACTGAAAGAGTGAAATATATTAATAAAAACTATTATGTTATTTGTTCCACGGTGGTGTCAACAAGATAAATTCTATTGCATGAAATAATAAATTAACATGTATTGTATTTACACTCATATATTCTTATGACTGCCCACCATATATTAAAAAATAATTAGGCTAAATTTTTTTTTATACTTTGAGAAAGAGGCAAAATATAAGTTTCAAAATAAAGCGATATTATTTTGTAATTAACTCACTTTAAAACTAAATTGTATTAATACATTAATTTAAATAGAACCAATTAGGGTATGCTATATTTAATTATACAGCAATGAAGTTGTTTAAAATAAATGAAACAAAAAAAACTCAATTTTGTCATTTTTGGAACAAGGGGTCCACAATTTTACATCAATATAATAATGAATATTTTAATAGATCTTATAGTAATCATAATTGTTTTATTTATTATTATGAATATGAGCACTAGTTGCCCCAAATTTCCCTTTTATTAAAAATATTTAACTTGTGTTTGAATATTTCCAGGATGGTCTTTACGAATGTATCTTATGTGCGTGCTGCTCCACGTCCTGTCCTTCTTATTGGTGGAACGGAGACAAGTATCTCGGACCAGCTGTTCTCATGCAGGTATTAGCCCTATACAGCGATAATGTGAGCCCCGCATCAATTTTATTTCTCTTGTTTAGTCGTTAATTAATCATTCCAAGGCGTTACTTTCACAATAGACTAGATTGCCGATAAAAAGGAGATCGTGATTCGATCCCGATCGGGTGTTCTGATGGTGGTGTTTCCTAAATATTTTCCCAGTCTCACCATGCAATTGTGGATACACTTCGTCTAAATTTAACCTTCCTTCTACCTAAACTATTAGAATAATTTGTAGATAAGAATATATACCGAACAGGTATCAAGACGGCAGAATTTTTAAACGTTTTATTGTAGTCGTGGATTAATCTCTTTGGTAGGAGGACTCATTTTCCCTTCTTGTAGGCCTACAGATGGATTATTGACTCTCGTGATGAGCGATCGGAGGAGCGACTCAACGAATTGAGGGATCCTTTCTCTGTGTTTCGGTGCCACACTATTATGAACTGCACGCGCACTTGTCCTAAGGTCAGTACACTTTGAGGCAAGATCTGTTTATATAAACAATTGGCAATATGGATCTTCTCCATTAAAAAGTGATAATAATAGTTATTAATGTACCAATATTTTTAAAGTCACAAAACATGTATTTTTTCTTAGAGGTTTAGTATTTAAAACATGAGATGCAAGAAGACTTACTTTTATGTATTCAGATAAATTTAAATAATTTGATGTTTTATTGTGTAAGTAGTTATTAAAATTCACATCATGAATGTTTTTACTAACAAACATTTTTAATCAATCTCAAAATCTATTTTTAGAATTTATTTATATGTATACCGAAATTGGTTGATTAACAGTTTAAAGAATTAAGATAAAAATGTTGAGTTAAAATTATATAATTCCTCCTTTAAAAAAATTCCGCAAGATTATAGAATTTAAATTAGTTGTTCAGACCAATAACTGCAACCAAATCAAGAGATTTTGTAGCTTTTCTCGACCCTATTCCTAACATTTTTTTATATCTACCGCTACATTTAGCTTAAATTGAAACTATAAAATTTGATCCCTTTATAATAAGCTTTAGATTTATAATTCTCTCATCAGATTATTTTTATTTTTTATTTGAAGGAACACAAAGCCTAAGCTTAGACTAAAACTATACATTTGAAAATAAATATAAGCCTAAAATGGAAAATTATATCTAGATTTTTTTCATATCCTGTTCACACGGGAAATTATTTCCCAGGAGTCAAAATATTTAGCTTCTGGATTAATCCATACATTCGATTGGACCTGGAACCCAATAAGTGGTTTTCAAACACCCTAATTCGATGCCAAATAAATGCACTTGTATGTTTGCAACAAATGATACATAAATTCGCTTTGCTTTCTAGCATTAAAAGGTACAATTCAAGATGGCTGCACAACTCTCTTGTCATTAAGTTTCTAGTAGCCGATGAAAATGTCTGACTAGAGCTTTGCCTGACATTGGTGTCACACTATCATTGTTATTATTCCTTGTTCCAGGGTTTGAATCCCGGCAAGGCTATTGCGGAGATCAAGAAACTCTTATCAGGAATCATCAAGAAGGACGAGCCCGGTTTAAAGACTGCGACTTTACAGAATTGAGACTAGTTTGAAATAAAACTTTGAATAAAAGTATTAATAAACTAGTGTAAGTAACTTATTGTAACATTATAAACTATATTATCTTTTCAAACTATATTGATATTATTTCTAGGCTGCTGTAAGATCTACTTTTATTGAAAACATTCACTCTATCAAGCTGCGCTGTATACACTTGAAACTTTATATTTTGAGATGTTTGGGGGAAAAAATTAGCCTCAAATTATATTGTTGAAGCTTTTTATTAGTAACTTTAATATATGTTTTTGCAGATCGTACTGTTTGGCGTAGGGATATATCATTTGGTCTGGTAACTTTTCAAATCTGTCAGGTGTGAGCACCAAAGTAGCCACGAGTCTATTGTAGTTATAATAACACCTTAAACTACTTGAGAATAATTTTCAATATACTCTCATCCTTTCCTACATTTCCTGTTTTTTTTTATCATATATGTTTTCCCTTACAAGGACAGTTAAAACAACTGTTTATAGGAATATAACTAAAGATAGCTAATTTACATTATCACATAAATATCTTTAATATGTTTTGTGTGTATTTCTTTGAACTTTGTAAATATTATTTAAGGACTGTATATAAGATCATTAAATTATTTAGTAGTTAGTAGATGCTGTATCTAAACCCTGATTTTCATAGGGAGTCGCCAACATTTTTCATTTCAGAAATATATCTTATATTTAATTATAAAGTTGATCTTAAAGGTTATCAAAAGCTTCCAATGATTTATCCTTACACTTCTAATTACATGGGCTAGGAATGCAAATATATATAAATATTTCGGATGGATGTGATCGACATTTTTATCGCAGGAAGGAAACAAGGAATTATAAAAATGGGATTTTTGAAAGCTATGTTTGGAACTTTTTAGGTGTTCTTTTGTTTAACATACCTTTAAACTCTACTCCCTGTCTGGCTTGCCAACAAGATTAGGCCAATAACTCGTAAATAGTTGACCTTAGCAAGATTTCTAACCCTGGCCATCATCATTTCCACACCCCCAAAAAAAGTGGAGTAGGATATATATATCTGCCCCTCTCTAAATATTTCAAGCTCTTGCTGAACCAAAAAACTGTTAA
>CABFOW010000244.1:180217-199025 GCA_902141385.1 Timema californicum
CCTCCAACTTTATATATCCACAAGGGTTAACAAATCTCCCCCTCCCCTTTTTCCTTCCAACTTGCATAAGAACAAAGAATAAACTACGTGAGATTTAGTGGTTAGTCAGCAGTAACAAAGTTTTGTTGTTTACTGCCCGAAACCTTTCGTTCCTGTTTTCACTCCTAGTTACGATATATTACTCTCGCCATTGTGGAAACACAAGATTTCATTTTTAAAATAACAGCTTCCTATGAAAATCAGACCTGTAACTAACACCTATATGTACATAATATGTATTGTACTTACCATAAATTATTTAGGGGAAGGTATATATTTTGAAACATAAAAAATTATTGTAGAAAGCTAAAAAATAAATTAGTTTTGATAATACATATTTCCTGAACGCAAGACAAGTTTTTCCAAGAGTTAAAATAAAAGGCCATTATTATAAGAAAGCTACACAGGGCTGACACTTCCTCTCTTCACTCAAAGTTTGTTCTGAAGTGAGAATTGTTTTCATGTGTTTCTCACACGTGTAAAGCAAACACACACATGTATTATGCTTCCCACACACAACACATCGCTCCTGCATTATCTCTTTGACACTTGATTAAACTCGACCAAAATTTAAAACTTTGTTCAGTCATGTTTCAACTTCACTATCAAGTTACACAAGATGGAGTTGAGCTCAGTTTGACAGTCAATACGATTACAAACTTGTTTGTTTTTTCTCTGAATAAAGCAGTAATATTTTTTTGGTTTGAATACCATTATTATTTATCATGGTATGTCCTATTTATAAATGCCTAGATAAGAGGGAATGTGTGTTGTATCCATAATCTAACAAAATAAATGGCAAGCTAAACCAAGCACAGAACAGCAGGTATAAAATATGAATTTGTAAATACTTAATATAATTTAATATCTTTTAATTTTTGACACTAATGGGATCATTTGGTTTCAAGAGAAAAAAGTCTTTAATATTTGTAATCTAACAGAGTTTATCTCTGCGATTAAAGTGTAATGTGTGGTGTGTACAGCTATGAATAGGAGATTGTGTGATGATTTAATTGCATTAAAACATTGTTTAATCACATAATTAAGTAGTACCTGCCCCTAATTCACTGAATTCCTTATTTTAATTTTAATCGTGTGTATGTACAAGTGCCTAATGTATTAGGAAATATATAAGTGTAAAATGTTTGATAAGTCAACCTTGAAAGATAAGCTACAAGAAAAGATTGAAATATTGTAAAACACTTGTATCGAATAAATGGTTTCCCAACCAAATTGGTAAAAATGTTTTTAGTAAATTCTGGAAATCTTTTGTTCCAAATACCACTGTTAGAGTTATTACTTATAAAGTCATACCAAATTTGTGTAAGCATGGTCTAAGGTTGCTCAATATGTCCCGAAGCTGTTGAAATAATCAGCAGTCGTATTAGTATCACTTAAAAATATCAATAGCTAGGAACAGAGCAGCTGAAAGAAAGTTAAAAGGATTTTGTCATATTTAAGTAAAGGAAAACAACAAATACACATTTTTTATAGTTTTTTTTAAATGGTTCAGAACCTCATCCCTCAAGTGTATGGATATCACCGGTTAAGAACCTGGCCTAAGCTCATCTTGAGATGGAGATTCAGTGACGCGGAGATTGAAGTTCAAATATCGGTCAGGTAAGAGTATGTTTTCACTAAATTGTTTTCCTCTCCCTTCATGAAAATAGTCACATTTCCATTTGAGAGACGGGAACAGGAAATTATAAAAATGGGGCTTTAGAATAGTTTTAGATCAAAATGAAACTGATTTTTAAACTAATATGATAAACTCTTAAAAATGTTATTGAAAAGAGTTCCTAAGCCCTTGCTTGCATATATAACTACAAATCATTCAAAACGTGCTCCAAACCTGTGAAATCATAGTTATGTTTAGAGCAAAGAGTCTATAACTTGTTAGACAAATTAGACGAGTTTTAACAATTGACCTGGTTAAGGCTTGGTATCAAGTGGTTCTATCTAACCAAAGTCGAGAGCGAAAACAACAGTTATTTTTCGTAAACAAAAGAGGCAGTTGGGGTAGAATACATATAACTGGTAGGTTTATTTATGTAAACCAGCTGTACTCCAAATCGACAGAAAATGAGCTCTTAATTGGTGACCTGGTGGTCTAGGGATAAGGTGTCAGACTTCTGTGCTGGCGGCTGGGCTTCAATCCTCGGTCCGGCACAGATTTATCTGATTACCAAACCCTTCCTTCACCTCTGACAAGACGTGTATTAATAACAACTTGTGAATGTGAGGAATGCCAGACCTCCACCGTGGTTCGGATGCCACGTTAAACTGTAGGTCCTCCATTTCATCTCACATTCACCCTACCATTACATATTAGCGTAAGTGTGTATAACCCGAACAGGTAGTAAGACGCGGTGCTTATTTTGACTACCCTAATATTTAAACAATTTATCAAGCTAAACATATCTTCCCAAAAATAATCTACAGAAAACCTGAAGCATGAATGTAAGAATAGATAGCCCTGGGTCATTGTATTACTCGATTTCTTTAATCTATAACTAAAAAGTTTTTAAGTGTCTACTTACTGCAATATATTTCTATATAGCAATTTATACCCATTTAAATCTAACATAAGAGGTCATGTTTTTATATGCGCACGAATTTCTCAGCTCAATGGTAAGCAACCGTGATACCAGGATAGTTGACACAAAAATTGATATATTACTACCATTGATATAATTTAGTTAATCTCAATCAATCCTATTGTAATATTAATGCCTGCCTATTGGGGCTATTAACATGTACAGCTTCTAAAAAAAAAAGTATAACAAAAACATTGAAAAGAGTGCCGCCAAAGGTTGGTAATGGTAAAATTAGTATACAAAAACGTGTAAGAAGAAATGACACCAAATGACTATATTAAATTAAACATTCAAAGGAGAATAGAAAGGCCAGGCCTATATTTTTCTTGTGTGTAGGCTTTGCCCTTCTATACTCCTTTCAATGGTTAATTTTATACAAAAGAATAACAATTCCTTTATCAAGCATAATTTTATTTATCCATCAATTTCAATTCAATGTCCACAGTTTATTTTAAATGTGTTTTCATGAACTGCCAAATGCAGCTGTGCAAAAAACTGCAATTAAATCATTTGCTTTTGTTTTATACAATATGAAGGCTTACTGAACCCCTCCCACACCCCCATACAGTGCAAGCTATAAAAACACCATTCAGGCCATTAAGTAACAAAACAAAAATAGAACTACAAAAAACTGCGGCAGTTACAATAAATAGATCAACTTTTGATAACAAACTTTCACAACCAACAACCCAATCTAGATGGGGATCTGGGTGCCCCTTCGGTCCATTCAATATTTTACATAGTCAAAAGAGCTGCAAAATAAAAACTTGATTCTAAGAACGTAAATTGTTTACAAACCATCGTTGCCGATATTACAAGACAAGACAAATGTTGGATCACAGATTCGGCCAGTTTGTAATTACCACCAAACATTTCTTGTAAAGTCTCTTCAGGAATGACATTACCACTAGGATACTTGCCAACAGAATAACTTAATTTTATTGGATAAACACGTTTATTTTAAAGCTGTACACAGCGAGAGGAGAAGCCACTTTCAAGGTAATACCAACCCAACATGCATAACGTTAATAAATGTCACATAATGAATAATCTCTGAAATTTCCAACATATTACAAAAAAAGATAAGGATGTAACTTTTAATCCCTCTATGTCCACAATTCTTATTCGATACCTTGATTCTTAGCTCTCCATTCCAAGTAAATAAAAACTTCTGGTATTTAAACAAGATGTAAGTATTCAGAATCGGGTAATTTTTAATTGTGATCAAAATTATTAGTGTTTTAAGCCATTTCGCTTTTGTGTCAGCAAATCGTAAATGAAATAAACATGAATGTGATCTGCGATAAACCAAACATAACAACTTTAAGATAGAATGTCAAACTCAATATATTCAATTCTTAGCTCTCAATTAAAGTACTGTTAACTAATCATAGCGACAAAATTCTGAACAAATAGTACTTGATTCTATCACATTAGTTTGACATTATTTGTTATGTATTTTGGTTCAATAATTAATAACTATCTTGGGAATTTAAAAGACTTGCATTTTTGACAATTGTTTATTATACCTTTTTTTAAATTATTATTTATGTTTGACTTTATTTGTAAGTACAAATACATGTTTACTATTATGATTCCTAATTATTACATTAATTATGTATATGCTTTTATACTTGGTAATATGGATAATTTTCTTTGTTCAAATTTAGAATGATTTTTTTTTTAAATTACTATCTACATTTTATTTTATGTTTTTTTTTGCTTCGCTATGCCATGTAGTTGAATAATTTTGTTTCATATGAAGTTGGAACCTTGGAAAATTAATAAAATACGAAATGTTCAAGAATAAAAAAAAATCAAGGTTGAACTTAAGAATCGAAATCAAGAAAAAACAAGTATTGTGACATTTATAGTTTTAAGTTTTTTTTACTATGTACACTTTTTTTTGTTGCAAATACATTATAGCATAGTATATAAATAAATAACATAATTTTTATGTTGGGTTGAGTGCATGAAAGAAGATTGAATTTGTAAAAGTTAAGGAATTGATAACAATAATAATAATGTGTTATCGCTTTATCTCTAATATAAAATATATTTAAACAGATGTAATGTAGAGTTGATTTTGAAAACATCACACTAGTATTATACAAATACCAACTGCTGTTAATTTTGCAAAAAGCTTAGCACTTCCACACACACACACAAACACTACAACAGATATTATTTTACTATCATAAAACTAGTTTTATTAAAAATTAATCATGATGTTTTGGTTGATTTTTTTTAACTAGTTCACAAACAGTTCATTTTCTCTTATATAAAAAAAAGTTATTTAAACTATAAGTTACATAACATATTTAAGAGTTTGTGTGTGCAGTAACACCGTAAGTTTATTTTAAACAATAACCAAACTATAATCATAAATGATAAAAGGCAAGGTTAAGATATAAAAAAGACAAAAATTAGTTATTAATCAATTTATAGTGAATATACATTAATTTACTTATTTAATAGTTAAAAAAAGTATTCTGATGTAAAGAGTTAGGACCATAAAATTAAGGGCAACTCGACCAACAGTATTTTAAACGTATTTTTACATCAATTAATTCCCTATATACCTTTACAAAAATTTCAACTCAAAATGTACTATCCAGATGATACAGTTTCTTGGCCTTTTTACACTTTATATATCTAGAACTTAGCTCAAAAAACTAGTATTGCATTCTCCCCAAAGGGAACTATATACATAGCTTGCAAAGAGTCCTCCCACATTAGTGCACTACAATAAATTAACTCTCGCATAGACTTTTCAAGGCGGCATGATTTCCAATAAGAACTTTAACCAGAACAAAAATTAACAAAAAAAACTTGAGTTTAGCACATTTAATTTAACAATCTAAGTAAAGGATGAGTAGGAAGAAAAAGTCGCCTCGTTTGTCAGATAAGCGAAATAAAGAAGAGAACTTCCAAGCCACACTTTGAGTTTATTTATTTCTAGAAAAGCCAACATCATGGCATTCATTTGCTGAAACACAAAAGAATTTCCCTGTTTATGTTCCAAGAACACACCAATAATTATGAACAAATAAACGTTGTTAAACCATTACAAAGAAACAAACAAAAAACAATGGGACAAGTAAATTAAATTTTTAATTAATTTAGAAACATTATTGCAGTATATGTGACTACTTTTTTTAAAAATTGAATTATTGTAATATTATATTTAAAATATGAAATTAACAAAAACAACCGGTGAAGTTAGCAGCACATGATGATAATAAGATGGAAACTAAACTGCAACATGGTAAATGTTTTGTATTAAAGAGACATTTGTAGGTCGGGAGTGCACATAAAAACTTGGCACATCTGCCAAGCCAGCACTTCGACTTGCCAACCCTCGAGTCGACATCAACAGACTCTTGACGTCAACTTGACTTACCAATTGGCAGAACACAGTTGAATGCAAATCTGCAAGGCTTACTTACCATCCAATTGATTGTGAAGAATCACAAATTTTTAGTCAACCTCGGTGATTACTTTGCAAAATATTGCACTTTTGTTGAATTAAAATGTGCAAAAAATATGTAACATAGTATGCATAAGGAATTAAAATCAGAACAATCAATAAAATATAATGTAATAAATAAGAAACCATTTGACCAGTACAATTGATTACCTTTTAGGTTTTCTTGTTCTTTTAGCTTTTACATTACATTGGATATTCGAACCTAATAAAATAGGAATAACTATCTATGATAGTTTTATTCACACACACGTTATTAAAATATGTTTAGTGTTATTTATAAATAGGATCTGTGCAAAATGAATTATTTATTTTCAATAAAAAACTAGATATATACAATAAAAACTAAAGTATTTATTTATTGGATATTAAAGGAAATTAAAATTATTCTATTAAAAGTATATTTTGAAATTATGTCAAAATATTTTAATTCATTCATATTTTAAGAGAAGGTAAACATAATGTCCACTTTGTTGACTCTAAAAGGAAAGGCTTACCTTGATCAATTATACTATGAAGCAATATTATAGGCTACACCATTGTGGAACCAATCAAAGCTAGCCGGCCAACTTCGGATACTAGATATTTTTTTAGTAATTTACATCTAACCAGGATTTAAAATTAAAAGTCATAATCATTAACTTTAAATAAGGGAAAAGCAAAATCCCTAGAAGTAATACTAGAATAAAACACTGGAATAATTAGTTACTAGAAAGAAACAATTTAGTTTTCCAGATAATTGTAGATTGAGTTTTCAAAACATTCTTTTATGGTTTAAATTAGAGGGATATCCAGCACACTTACCTTGGTGATACTGGAGTAGAAATTGTTTAGATAGAACACTAAAAAAAAAAAAATTAAGGTTTCACTGTCACAGACAGCTTCATCAGGTAAAGAGAGTAGTCTACAGAAGACAACGAAGGAAGCCACGCGGGCTATCGAGGACTGGCTTCCGGGTGTCACATCGATAATGTACCTGGACAACTTGTTCTTTGCCGACAATCCACGAGTCTGACACTTAACCTCCAGAAGTCGGTGTTCGACCCTACCCAGAAGCTGGAATACTTAGGATTCCTGATGGACACCACAACACAGCGCCTCCTTCCAAAGCTCAATGATTGTGTCACAAGGTCACCAAGGATCGAGAACACGTTGCGGGCTTTGAGTCATGGCTCTCTTTCAACCTCAACTGGCCCAGCAACGCAGCAGCACAAATTCATTGCGTGTCAGAAGCTTGGGCACTCAGATTCCAGCAGAACGAGCCATGGACCACATACCAGTGGCATCCCCACTGCGACCAGTTCGGCCAGGTGTTCTTAGATGCCACTCCACATTTCGTGGCGGGATATATGGTATCACCTCCACATGCTGGACCGGATATGTCCAGCAATGAACTGAAATAAACAGAGCTGAGTTGGCCAGAGCACTCCCCGCCTTGGCATGGTTTCACGAGAAATCCCGACTCTGAATACGCCTGGCCACTGACAACATGACTGTCCTAAACTGCCTTCTGCAAGGCAAGGGATGATGTTTCATACACCCTGGACTAAGATTGCTTCACACCAAAGTACTGCAGCAGCTGAGAGATGTCGACGTCTCCGTCTTTTGGACATCGCCTGAGCTTGACCCAGCTGATGCAGCCCCCCGAGCGGAATTATAGACCAGAATCCTCTAGTCCATCACCGAGGAAGACACCATTGATGATTTGTATAATGTATTGTAAATATGTGTATCATAACATGTCTGTATCCTGGTAATTATCAATAAGGTCTCCCTCTCATTCATTGGTGAGTCCTAAAGGACCTTTCTTACTTGTATTCCCCTCACCTTGATGGGTAGATAAGCGCAGGAGACCATGCCTTGGGACTGGGTCAGAAAGCGGGAGGGAACTCTGATGAAGCTATCTGCGACAGTGAAAACTTTTCCTTAAAAATGTGTTTCGTTTTTTTTAGTGTTGTATCTAAACAATTTCTACTCCAGTATCACTAAAGTGTGCTGGCTATCTCTCCTAATTTAAACCATGATTTAGCCTAGTGCTCTATCCCAAAACTTTCTTTTAGTAATATTCAATGGAAGTCTTGCAACTTTTAATTGGTAACTAATAGTAGTAATACATGGTGTCTACTCAACTTGACCAATGAAATGCCCGACTTTTTCCCTGATCATTTCCTGAAATTCCCGGCTAAAAAGTACGTCACATTCTTCTGACTCCCCCCCTCCCACCTCATTTTCCTACTAATCTCTTTTATTAATAATAAGTTTTAAAATTTAAATAATCATTATTTTTGGAAATTTGTATTATTAACATTGTTTACTAGGAATTATAAAATATATTACACAGATACAAACAGAAAAAAACTACAGTTTGAATAACATTATTATTTACTGATTATTATATTTCATATTTTGAGTAAAACAACATTTTCCCAGATTTTTGTTGTAATTTACCAAAATTTAACTTTTAATTCGAAGTTTTTGAAGCTCCACACACCCCTAAAGGACATTATTCTTTCCGCTTCCTCAAAATAATTAATGAATAAATTATGTTTTTTTTTTAAACACAAGTCGAGACCCAATGGCTACAGTGAGAGAATTAAATTACCTGCCTTGTACACTCTTCTAAATACTTTAGAACATTTTCACACCTCCACTATTTTAAAATTTATCGACATAGTTTAAGTTTTCAATAGTGAAAAACCAATTTGTTTTATTATAACAAAACAAGCAGTTGGTTTAATTGTCAATTTGAAAACTAAAATTAAAAATAATCCTTCAGTTTGGGGTCATCGTGGACATTAAAGAACTCTTTTAATTATTTAGGTAATCCATCAAACTTAGATTATTAAAATTATTTTTTAAAATGTGCATTACAGTTCATATGTCACTTGTGGTAGACATCTTACCAATCTCAAGTGACCATAGAATGCTTGAAAAGTTTTTTTTTCTTCATAAAATTAAGGAAATTAATTAAAATAAATTGAACCATATCTATAATTTATTATTATTAATACTGATGAATAGATGTTTTATTTTAGAGTTGCAAGACATTTATTTCACCTTAATCTATATTTTTCAGTATTTTATACATAAAAAATACTAACACTGAATGCTTAAAAAAAAATCACAGAAACTTGCCGCTATAAGGTAAACACATTTCTCTAGTAAGAGTCCAGTCTATAAGATACAAGAGCTGAACTACTAATATCTCAATAATTGTGAATGAAATATACTACTAGCAGTGAATGAACAAGCAGGCACCCACTATATCGTTAACATTAAAACTGCAAATGTGGTGAATATTAAAATATGTGTTGATAAGTATCATTCCATGTTTAACTTAACTTATATTTACTAAAACTTGTCGAAAATAACGATATAATAAATAAAACACCTCTCCAATTTATACACAAACTCTGGTGACAATGCAATGTGGTAGGTTTAAAGTATCTTAAACGACAAAAAAAAGTACTTATTCTAGTCATTTATTCAAATAATTGATCGAAGTAGTACCCATTTTAAGGTATTACAATAATTGAGTCTCTGACAAATGAAATTGGCAATAACTCTCTTAGGCTCGGAATACAACTAAAAAATTACAGTAATTCTGGTGGCGACTTAATGACAAAATACGAGCATGAATCTTAAAAACTCTAATTTGTCAAGATAAGTCATTATGGGTCAGGATGCGATTAAGACATGTTTGAAACCTACCACGACACAGTTGATTCATAAGTTAAATATAAATAGTTTTATACTCATTCTTTGGTTGCTTTTCAAGAGCCACTAGAAGCAATTCATGCATACTGTACAATTACTTGCCACGAAAAACAAAACATTTAAGACATTTTTAAATGGCAAGGAAAAATTAATTTGCTATAAAGATTAAAATTATTCACCATTCCTCTTTTTATTTAATAAAAAAAAAGCATTAAGCTCGCTTCACAGTACCTTCCCGCATTAAGAACATCAGCTATCCCAATACTGTGAACAAAGCATCAGAACATGCAAGAGAAAGAGGAGAAAATATTTCACATAGTGCCAACGATACGACAGGCAGTGCCGCAAAGAGACAAAATATGTTTTAATCTTGTTGGTAGTTTTTTTTAGACAAAGAAAGTACATAATATATAATGTGTTGTCGTGTACTGAGACTACCCGGAGCTAGCCCTCCTCTTCCTGCTACAGGCGACCTGCGGTTGTCACTTCTCAGCTCTCGCTCATCTCTGTAACAAACACAAGCCCCACTTGTTTTACTTCAAACGCTGGACAAACGAGTATTACAAATTAAATATAATATTTAAACAAAACATAATTAGGGAAATATAATCGGCTTAAACTTAACGGTTATCTGAAGTTTGCTTTAAAAAAAAAATCACTTCTGTGGTCTAAGGCATCACGCTCAAAATTAGTTGGACTGCCGATGATCAGAAGGCCAAAGTTCAAATCCCAGTGGGATGCAATGAGTGTGGTTTTCCACTTTATACTTCCAAGAAAATATAACTACACTTTATGAAATTCAACATTCCTTGTCCCTAACTTATTAGCATAATTAATACAACCCAAACAAGTGGTAAGATGCGTTTTTTAAAAAAATATGTCAATCTTTCCATTTTAACTAGAAATCTCAGTGGTCTTGGAGTAAAAGTGCTCGCCTCAGGACCCGGAGATTGTGGGTTCAAACCCAGCCAGGGTCAACATATTTTTCTTGAGCGCTAAAAATCTGTAGTATAACTTCCTTCAGAGGAGAAATAAAGCCGTTGGTGTGATGATATAAAATCAGTCAGTTCAGAAAGTGCAGGTTAAATACCTCAAATAAATACATTAGAAAACAGGGTAGTCATAAGTCCACTTGAATTCTGAATTTTATAATAAAGGAAAGTGATAAAACTAAAGAAAAGGGAAAAATAAACTATTAAGAGTAAATTTGATGAAGAAAGCCCACCTAGGGAAAGAGGAAAAATGTGGGAAGAGTCCAATGCACAAAGGTGACATCTTCTTCCTTTCTTCTGTCTTCTATAGTAGAAGTAGTCACACACAGATTGTAACACAAATATAATATTTCGGCATTGTTGCCTTTATCGAGCACAAAGAAGAAGAGAATACAAATAAACACAAACAATGGATTACTCCGTTTGTGTGTGTGACTACTTCTACTATAGAAGACAAGAAAGGAAGAAGATGTCACCTTTGTGCATTGGATTCTTCCCACATTTTTCCTCTTTCCCTAGGTGGGCTTTCTTCATCAAATTTACTCTTAATAGTTTATTTTTCCTTTTTCTTTAGTTTTATCACTTTCCTTTATTATAAAATTATCTAGCCATTGGGCCACTCATTTTTAAACATGAATTTTGAATTTATAATGCATAGGAGGACCAATTTTAATTCAGACACTCTTTTAGAATCCTCAACTCCCCTACAGGAGATTCAATGTCTGTGATGATTAGAATAAATTTATATTTAACATCCACACGATCTTGTTACCTTTGTTGCTGCCGCATCTGATAATTTTCTTACGAAGCTCCTCATCCCCGCTGATAATTCTGTTTAGTCCTCCTGTGACTACGGGAACTACCGGTCTGATCATTCCTGGGGCCCCTAAATGGGGATGGTGCTGCTGCCCGGCACGGATTGGTTTGGCTGAGGGAATAAGTATACTTCAGAACATCAAGTTATCAAAGGCTTCGCATAAAATAAAGGTTTTAGTAAAATTATTTCGCCTAATTCCTTATGCTAATACAGATAATATATTCGGGATTTTAACAAACGCATCAATGCCACAATTAGCATTCGAGATTCTAATGCCATAGAGTAAATAAAAAAAAAACTTTTATAGGAAGCCCACTTTCAACCACCAACATGATTGGAAGTCTCTGGCATTCTAGAAATATGTTTTATTTGATTAATTATATAAAGGTAATCTAAAAAGTTATTTAACACTTCCAATATTATTATTATTATTATTATTAGCACCGCGTCTTACTACCCGTTCGGGTTATACGCACTTACACTAGTGTGTAATGATAGGGTGATTGTGATATGAAATGGAGGACCTACAGTTTAACGTGGGATCCGAACCACGGTGGAGGCCTGGCATTCCTCACATTCACAAGATGTCTTGTCAGAGGTGAAGGAAGGGTTTAGTAATCAGATAAATCTGTGCCGGGACCGAGGATTGAACCCCGGACGCCAGCAAAGAAGTCTGACACCTTGCCCCTAGACCACCAGATCACCAACACTTCCAATAAACCTTCCATGTAGATTACTCTATCAGTTATATTTACGCCATTAATTCTAATAAGAAAAGGGCAGCAAAAGGAGCTGTGCTACAGGTTTGTAAGAGACCGGCTATGGAGAAGAGAAGTATCCTTAAAGTGTAAGAAAGTGCTGTAGAGCGTGTACTTTGTATTCATAGTCACATTTGGAGCAGAAACAGGGACAATGAATATAAGAGAGACTGAAAAAGTGGAGGCCATAAGAATAGAGTTATCCGGGCAAGAGTGGGGGTACAAGGGGTGCATAAGTTAGTAAAGGCAGCAAGAGTGAGATGATATGGTCATGTAATGAGGATGGAAAAAGAGGGAATAACTAAGAGAATGATAGAGATGAAATATGTAGGGAAAAGACCACAAGAAAGGCCAAGAGAAAGAGGGGAGAAGCAGATAGCAACAAGTGTGCAAGTGAAGAAAGTGGAATGGAAGCAATTAAAGGAAGAAGTGATGGTGCAAGGATATAGGAAATCGGAGACATTTTCCATTAGTTGGAAAAAGTTGATGATGGATGGATTAGTGAAAACTAAAAAGACTAAAATTGGAAATACAACTAATTCTTTTCCAGCAGTGAGGTAACGTGATTTTCCAGTTTTTAACTAACAAGATTTCTATGAAAATCATATCAAATCATATAACTTTATGCACTAAAATCACTTAGAAATTTGTTGCTGTTGCACAAATGTTTGTAAAAATATCAATTGAATATAAATGGCATATTTTTTTTAGCCTGTCAATTTCAATGGAGAAGCTTCATAATAGTCAAACCCAGTTGTGTGTTTTTTTCCCCCTCCAAGATCCAAGCTCATGTTTTATAAGCCAATTCGAAGTCTCTCTCACCCTTAAGTTTGACATTCTTAATTGTTATATGTAATTTTACATTTTACATCAACTAAACTAGAGTACTCACCAATCTGTGCACTTGGCCCACGACGGGCAAGGTTCTTCTGTCTCACGGCCTCCTTAATACGATCCACTTCGAACTGATAGCGCTTCCTATCCTTCATGGCCCCCTCCTTAGCATCCTTTAGTGCAGACTCCAATGCCTAGGCACATCAGAGTAGAATTATTTTTATATTCAATTATGTATTTCATAGAGTTGCACAGCGTGTTCTGATAGAATAAAACCTAGGTCAAAGGATTTGGCAATAATGACCCATTTTCTTGAAGAGGCTGCCATTAACTCTTTGTCCAGCGGTATCAATGTAAAGCATGAACCGAGTTCATTTTTTTCAATGTAAAAAAGCAATTTTGTGTTTGTTCCACTTTGATGCATTTCTATTAGGAATGGACGACACTTACATTTTTAACGCGAGTAGAGAAAGGGACATAAAAAGAGTCAAAGTATTGGAATCGGGACAATATTGAGATACCAATGGAGGAAAAAAAAGAGACAAAATATCAGGATTGAAATGGAAAAATAAATTTGAAAAATAACACTTAAAGAATAATTTTAGATCAAATGTATTCTTAAGTTATCATTTTAAGAATTTTCCAAAAATAAAAATCAATAAATATACATATATTGAATTTTAAACTAATTTAGTAAGACTTGTAAATGCTATAACGTTACTAAACATAATATAAATAAAGTACAAATTAAATATTCTTTAGATTTAATAACCTTTAAAGTTTCTTTGGGTTTGTTACCCCTCCAATGTTCTTCTAAAAGAGTCTTTAGTTCAACACCCCTTTAATCCCTCCTCCATGTCTGCTTCACTAACAAAAGACAGGCTAATCGAACATAAATGGTTGACCTTGGCAAGCTAATTCCTCCAACCGCTTATTTCACGTTCCAAAAGATGGTAGAGTAGAACACATCTCTGTCCTTCTCTAATTGTTTCAAGTTCTCTTGCTAAACCTAACAAATAACTGTCGATATACTGAGCACAATGAGTCACATATCTCCCAACTCTACCTGCAAGTGTTAATACACCCCCTCGCTTCCCCTCTCAAGCTTCCTACAGAACAAAGAAGAGATTGGCAATGACGAGTCAGAAGAAGCTGCTAGGACAAAAAAACACTTTGTTTACTGCCCTAACTTTAGGAAAAAGGGCCAATCCCAGCCAAAATCCTTCACCAGTGTTTGGGATCCTGTCCACCCCTAATTTATATACTGCTTTCCTGTATGTTTTTTTTTTCTTTTTTATAATGGAATAAAATGTTCCTCAAAAAGATAGAATAATGTAAAGTGATGAAAAGGGCTCCCTCGACTGTTCTCACCTTGACCCTCTCCATAGTGGCCCGGAGTCTCTTCTCTAGTTTGGGCAGCTCACAACGCAGGTCAGCATTGTCTCTGACAAGTTGCTTGTGCACCTTGGTCAGCTGATCCAAATTGTTCTCCAGGAAGCTGATCTTCTGCTTCTGAGCCAGTGATCCACCGTCATCCTCATTGTCTTCTGCGCTGACAGACTGAAACAAACACAATCGAGTTTGTGATTAGACTTTAGACACTAGGGGTGCGGGGATATTTGAAAACATATACTCGGATTCAACAAATATAAAGCTACGCTAATAAAACTATCGACAAACAGAATAATGTTCAATCAATGCCAATATGAGCTGTTACGTACATTACAAATTAATATTTACATGGAAAAGTCCTACATAGTTGAAATATACGGTTATATAACTAAGATCCTGCTTCAGTGGCTGAACAGTCTAAGGCGTGATTCTTTTATTAGATTGGCCTGCTGTTAACTGGGGAATGGTGTTCAAAACCGGGTCAGATCTGTAGAGAATGGTTTTTCTTAAAATGGTTTCCCACACTCCTTCCGTGCGAATGCAGGTAGATTGCCTCTAAAATACTTCATTCTTTATTCCTATCCCATTAGATTAATATACATGCGCATAAAATAATTGACATAAGGAAGAAAATGAGTAACTAACCTTCTTGATTCTAGCCTGCAGGTCCTGGACGAACAACTTCCTAAGGTTGTGTAGAGTCTGCAGCTCTTTCGCCACCGTGTCTTCCAACCCTTTCAGGTCTTTGCGTGCCTGTTCTCGCCTTTCGTTCGTCAAACTTCAAGTAACAAGAAATTACCAGAACAATTTAGAGCAAGATGACACGTCAATATTTATATTATACATTTAAAAAATAATCCAACACGTTAGCAGAGTCTGATGAGATAATGAATGGTCCCAGGTTCGATCCTCGGCATAGCCAAAGATTTTATCATCGCTGAAATGTGGGTTTATCCTTTCAAAGTGATGAATATATGGCTGGGGACTGGATGTTGTGTCTGTCCTAGTCTTAAGTTATATTATAAGGCATATAAAGCTACGACAGGCCTAGCCAGCCAGCTTGAATAAAAAAACTGACCTAGGACATTGGCTGGAAACAGTAATGGATGTAAGGTAAAGTTAATAAATTAATACCAACTGAAGTGTATTGACAAATCAAGTACTAATGGTTTAAACAAGAACATTGCAAGCGATTGCAAGTGCTTGAGTTTTTATCTCAAGATTTTGAAGTTTGAACAAATTGGCATCTTGGTCTAGTGGTCAACGTTACTAATTTATAGGTCCTTAGCTCGATTCCTGGCAGTACCATAGGTGTTTTTACCTGAAGGGGAATCGTTCCTATTATCACCATGGTTTGGTCAGTTTGGTTTAAGAATTCTACTGGCATCAGATAATCACAATCATTATCATCTCATAGAGGTAATGATGCCCCAGGTTCATCCAATGCCAGTAGAAGGCCAGAGATATCAAGCAGACAATCTCTAATGAGATTAACATTTAAAAAAAACCAATTTGGCAAATTAAAGCTTGTTGTATACGGCTATTTCTGTGATGTAATGTGTGCCTGAAGACGGATAATGCATTGTTTACTTTTCTCTCTACTTGTCTGGATGTTGTTTGTGAAATGTGGAGATGACATTAGTTATTTTCATTGCGCTTACAACTTCAAAAAACAATTATTTTATTTTAAATATAAGAATTTTGTTTTTTTTAATTTCCACTTGATTTTTATTTAAATAGTTAGAATTTAAAAGTTGCTTATATAATTATTGAATTCAAGCTTGGCTAAATACCAACTGAAGTGTATTGACAAATCAAGTACTAATGGTTTAAACAAGAACATTGCAAGCGATTGCAAGTGCTTGAGTTTTTATCTCAAGATTTTGAAGTTTGAACAAATTGGCATCTTGGTCTAGTGGTCAACGTTACTAATTTATAGGTCCTTAGCTCGATTCCTGGCAGTACCATAGGTGTTTTTACCTGAAGGGGAATCGTTCCTATTATCACCATGGTTTGGTCAGTTTGGTTTAAGAATTCTACTGGCATCAGATAATCACAATCATTATCATCTCATAGAGGTAATGATGCCCCAGGTTCATCCAATGCCAGTAGAAGGCCAGAGATATCAAGCAGACAATCTCTAATGAGATTAACATTTAAAAAAAACCAATTTGGCAAATTAAAGCTTGTTGTATACGGCTATTTCTGTGATGTAATGTGTGCCTGAAGACGGATAATGCATTGTTTACTTTTCTCTCTACTTGTCTGGATGTTGTTTGTGAAATGTGGAGATGACATTAGTTATTTTCATTGCGCTTACAACTTCAAAAAACAATTATTTTATTTTAAATATAAGAATTTTGTTTTTTTTAATTTCCACTTGATTTTTATTTAAATAGTTAGAATTTAAAAGTTGCTTATATAATTATTGAATTCAAGCTTGGCTCAACTCGAAATTTGGAAGCGTTCCGAGAAGCTCAATAGAGCGTGACTGTAAATTAAAAAAAACTTGGGCTCAAGAGACCCCTTGAACATAGCATAGAAATAATAAAGGGTTGAACCCAGGACTCACATAAGCTCCTGCAGCTTGTTGCTTTTCTCGTTCTCCTCCTGTTTCAATCGCTCGTAATCCTGTTGCATTTGCTGGTGTGCCAGGGTATACTTCTGGTTCAAACTACAAAAGATAGAGAAAAAGAAAGGTTAAAATTTAAAAACACTAATCAAAATAATCAAAATGTCCCGTAAGAAAACATACAAACTATGAGCTTGGCAGTAAGATCATTACGGTTCCAGTATAGTGAACCCACACACATTTGTATTTTAATGGATTTGCCAACACATTTAGCACAAATTAAAACCGTCAACAACTGAATAACAGTACAAGTCCGGAGTTGAGTCGAACTATTTATGAGCCGGTTGTGTGCGCTTCAAAACTTTACTTTCTATATTTAAAACGTTAATTAGGTGTTACTTATATTGTAAATACCATATGGAAGTGTATTTTTTTTCCCCTTTGAGCTTATGTTAACGCAACTTTCAAAAATTAGCAACAAGGGAGGGTAGATAATGAAACTTGGGTCGAGGGATCGGTCACAAACGAATGTTTTTTCTTCAAGAGGCAGCCGTTACCTCCTTGTCTAGTGGCAGCAATGCAAAATATGAAATGTGTTTGTCTATTCTTTGTAAAAGCTATATTCTGTGTCCCCTTCACCTAGGCGTACAATAAGAACAAATAAGGCTGTGTCCCAAAGAGATTTACAGTGAACAGCAATGAGCCAGCTGTATCTGCTGGCACAATAGGTGCATTGTTTCTCCCTTGAAACTAGATGAGAAAGAGTCAATCCAACCGGATTTTTGGAAATGTGTAAATCTGTGACATTTTCCTGAGGTTCAAGGCTCCTGTTCACCCCTAGTTTCTACCCTCATTCCTGTAGCTTCTTCCATAAATAACAGTAATGGGGTTTGATGGACTTATGAATATAAAATTACTCTTTTGTTATAAGCTGAAACTAATTTTATGCAGGTATTTAATTTAAGTATAAATATTGGTGTGTATGGCTAAAGTTTTGTTGTACTAACTCTTTGAGATCGTTGATGGCCTGTTGTTTCTCGACGATTTCATCTCGCAGTGTTGCCACCTGTTTCTGGTGCACGTCCCGCAGTTGGTCCATCTGAACCTCCAGAGCCTCCCTCATCTTGTTGGCCTGCTCCTTCTCCTCCGTCTTCTCTTTGCTAAAGAACATCAAAGAGAACAAATTGAGTCTACAATCTACAATGCTGTACCAGGTTACACGTAAAGACAATGAAACGTTGGTTGAAGAAATGATTAAGGGTGAGGAAAGCTATGAAAACTTTGATGTGGCTTTGAAAAAACATCAGCTTCGGCTTCACTTAAGGGGGTGATTAGGTTAGCGAGAAATTGCCGTTCAAACCTTCAAGTAAAACACAATGTCCAACTATACAATGCGTTATTTCAAAATATATTTCCTTATCAAACCTATAGTTTATAAGTTTTATTAATACACAAAAGTGGGAAATGTGACATTAGCTCATCTTCAATGATATTTTAAGCATATTTGTGGAGCTATGAGACTAGGCTTGATAAAAAAAGGGGGGGGGGCCTCTAGAGTCAGCCTTCCTATAAGAGATACAGTGATTATTTTATAGGCTTACAA
>CABFOW010000244.1:200816-230951 GCA_902141385.1 Timema californicum
ATAACTACCTGTTTTCAGATACAAACACAATCCTGCCTTAGTTTAGTATTATTAGCACCGCGTCTTACTACCCGTTCGGGTTACACGTACTTACACGCTAATGTGTAATGGTAAGGTGATTGTGAGATGAAATGGAGGACCTACAGATTAACGTGGAATCCGAACCACGTGGAGGCCTGGCATTCCCCACATTCACAAGATGTCTTGTCAGAGGTGAAGGAAGGGTTTGGTAATACGATAAATCTTTGCCGGGACCGAGGATTGAAACCCGGCCGCCAGCACAGTAGTCTGACACCTTACCCCTAGACCGCCAGGTCACCTACCTTAGTTTAGTACAATTTAATAAATTTAGTTTCAAAATGTCAATGTCTTTTTCTTACATGAAAACAAAGTAATAATGGCACCAAACGGTTATTTTAAACTGAACATTAAAAGGGGATAGAAGAGCAAGGCCTATACACCAGAAAACAGCAGGCCTTAAAAGTCCATTTGGTGTTTTCTGTTGTGTTTTTAATTGTGAACTTTGTTTTAAGGCCTTACAAGAATAGTAGTATAAAAACAACACCTAGGAAAAATGAGAGTTTAAATTCCTAAAATTAGGGATTTAAATGTTCTATTTCCGTTCTCGTTCCCGATCTTGCCCGAGATAGTAAGATCCAGCCTGATCCACATCTTGAATCAAAAATGTCAATCTCGCATACCCCTACCTATTTCCTTTAGAAACCACCTGAAATCAAGACAAGGACCTTTCCATGTTTGCCTCATAATCATAGAAATAGTTTTTTATGTACAAAATTCTCCCAGGTTAAATAACTAAATTTTGTGAAGTGATAAGGGATGAAAAAAATAACTCAAAATATCGTTGGGCAATTAGCTCATTTACAATTCTTTTTCAAGCAAACAATAAAAAATGATATACAAACAAGTTTTTCTACATAAAAAGTGAAAGTTTCAGTGCATGAGCCATTAGTGACAATAGTGCTAACATTTGCAAATAGAGGGTGCCATGTAGTCTGCACAACAAGCCCTCTGAATGTTAGTCTCAGTTTTATAGGCCAGAGCCGCTACTTATTTATTCAAGTAGCTTTTTATTTGTCCTTGCGGGGCTGAATTTGACCCCGTTCAAGACTCAATGCTTCATTGAAAAAATTCTGGAAGCACCAGGGATCTAACCCAGTACCTCTGGATTTATAGCTAGGGAATTTAACAATAAATGTTTGTTAACCGCTTTAGGAGCAAGCGTGCGAAGAAACAACAAAGTCGCAATGTCGATCATCCCCTCATTTTGTCATTAACGGATACAATGGTAGTCTCCAGATCGAAGACCATCCTTTTGAACTAAATAAATAAATTTAATAGTGAATTCAAGATTTTAACTAACATCTACATTTTTGGTTTGTTAAGTTTTTTGCTGTTTGTTCGAAAAGAAAGTGAAAAAGAGCAAATCTCAAGAGGATATTTTTTGTTAGTTTTTTTGACCCCCTCACTACTTCCAAAAGTTTGGCTGTTTGATCCAGAAACACCATATATATTGATATTAATGGCACCCTGAACCAAACATAGCTCCCCAAGCACACGTCTCACCTTCTTATTGCAGTCCACCTGATAGGTCTCAAGGCCCTGGCATCTCTGCACCAAGTTCTTCACTTCAGACTTCATCTTGGAGATGTAGAGACGAGCTACAGTGAACTCCTCCTCGAGCTTCCCATTACTGTCTGCCGACACCTGCACAAACACTTCCGTATTTAAGAGCATTGTACGCAGCATTCATTTCAAATTATAAACGAAACTTTTAAAATATAGCTAAGAATAATTCTGTAGTCGATGTCGATGGTCTTGGGGTATAATGATCGACTCGAGACCTGATGTTCTAGGGTTCAAACCCAACTGGGGTCGACAGATTTTTCTTGAGCGATAAAAGTACGTAGCATAACTTCCTTCGGAGGGGAAGAAAGTCATCGGTCCCATGTCAATTGTAGCATGTACCCAGAAAAATTGGTAGGTCCTTTCGATCTCATTCATAGAAATTCTTGTGCGCTGATATAATCTGTCAGTTTAAAAATTGTGTGTTAAATACTTCAAATAAATAAATAGAAAGAGCGATAAAAGTACGTAACATAACTTCCTTCGGAGGGGAAGAAAGTCATCGGTCCCATGTCAATTGTAGCATGTACCCAGCAAAATTGGTAGGCCCTTTCAATCTCATTCATAGAAATTCTTGTGCACTGATATAATCTGTCAGTTTAAAAAATGTGTGTTAAATACTTCAAATAAATAAATAGAATACAAATAGATATTCTTTTAAATGGTTTGTTTTTAGTTTTGGCTCTTTTTATTAGATAAAAGGCACTAATGCAAGAATGTTGATCGTGTGTACCGAGGATGGCAAATCCAACCTTAGTCGTTCCTAACACATTAGTGTAACTAGTACTAATGTATACACCCTGAATGGATAGTGAGATGAGGTGTTAAAAAAAAGTATTATATACTCCATTCACGGTAGGAATTACTCACTGAAAGGTCTTTTTTCCTAGCAATATCCTACTATATAATAAATTTCTGGTAGGGAAAAAGGCCTTTCAGAAAACAATTCCTATTCTGAACAGACTTTAGGTGTAATGAACATTTTTTTAAGTTTTTTTTTATGAATTGTTTTTGAATATTGTATTTTAATTTTCCCGCTTTGTGTCTTTTCCAATTAATTCTTTTAGGGGAATTGTATCACGAGTTACACACTCCCCACAGAGGAGTCCAAAGAGAAGGTAAACCAACCCATACCATCTCATGCACTCCCTGTACCCCCACTCTTTTCTGGAGAACATTATTCCTAATCTTGTTTCTCCTCCTGACAGTTACCATGCCCTTACGTTCCTTGCGCTTATAATCAATTTCAGTTTATTGATTCATGGATCAGTGTTATGTGACGCTGATTCAAACATGAAATTACAAAGACTCACAGAAGATTTTTGATTAATATTTACTATACATTTCTTTCAAAACGACCACTTAATAATTTGTACCGCGCTTGAGCACATTTAAGTAATTAACACATGCCTCAACACCTCATGTTTACTTGAAAACTACATTGTGGTGACCATGGATTCAAACTCTGCTCCCCGACCAGCGTCGGAGCTCAGTTCATTGTATAATCTTCCCTATCTAGAGGTGAGAGAATCGTCTGCTTAGCTACTCTCGCCCTAGTGCTACGGGTGCAAGAGAGAAACTAAAATTTCACTTCGCGCTTTTCATAGCTCATTTTATTATTAAATTGTTTTATTACAGTATTTTCATCACTAAGATATCATTTATTTTATTTAACCGCACCGATGCGCACCTTTGATGACTTTATTAAATATTTAGTGACAAAGATCGGCTCAATATGTAGTTATAATTTACAAGTACGAAACCTAAATAACATTTAAAGTGTAAGGATGCATACCTTAAGTTCTCCGTCTCCACCGATAGCCAACCCGATCTCTCCCAGATCTTTTAGCAGGTTGGTCAGCATCTCTGTGATTCTCTTGCGCTGGTGTGTCGACATGTCCTTAAGTTGCTGGAGCTCAGAGGAAGTCGTGTTTAGAGAGCTCTGAATAAAACATTTCATAATTAACATCACACAATTACAGTTCTACTCTCTCCTACTAAAGAAGG
The DNA here is from genome assembly GCA_902141385.1 of Timema californicum. Lineage (NCBI taxonomy): Eukaryota > Metazoa > Arthropoda > Insecta > Phasmatodea > Timematidae > Timema > Timema californicum. The sequence continues at coordinate 204,468 of CABFOW010000244.1, forward strand.
GGCATCAAATGTGCCTTAACAATTAATGTCGTGTTTTATTTTTGTGTTTTCGGTGGGAAGAAATTGGTTTGGTATTGATATTTTCTGACTAATGTGTGTGCTTAGCCTTTCAAGGTGGCTACAAAACATATTTTACAAAAATTCCCTGACTACTTTTTTCCCAGTTTTAATGGTGGATGATGACTTTTGTTTTATTTATTATTGATCACATATTAAAAAAAAAGTTTGTATCTACTGTGCATAAACAGTTTTATCAGTTATTTTAAAAATGTTATTTTATTTAGGTAGGCCTATTATTAACTTTTGTTTTAGTGTTTGGTTGCAAAACTAATGTGATATTTCAGACATATTTTTTAATTCCCTAACTTTTCTTTGTTTTTAGTTAAATTCCCTGGCATTTCCCTGTTTCCCTGTCATCCAAAATTTCCCTAACTTTTCCAGGTTTTCCTTGTCTGTAACCACCATGCCTTTCTAGCCACTTTTATATATTAATAAAATGAACCTCTCTGGCCACCTTTAAATATTAATAAAACAAATCTCTAAGTAACCAAGCAATTATTTACTATTAACTTTTAAAATCAAACTGTGATACTTTAGGTTCAATTTTAACTGTAAAGAGTTGCTTCTTTTCATTCGACAAATCTTCCTAAATGTTTTAAGTTTGTAAATGTTCCAGCCCCCCCTTCCCTTAGCTCCCAAAGCAAAGTGTGATTCTGTCCACCTCTTAGATCAAAATACCGGCTCATTAGTGGCTCATTGAAGAGTTCTCTAGTTACCACTGCACAGCGCTAAGACTGAAGATAGCCAGCTCAACATCATCTAATCCCAATAACTTAAGTTATGCACTATTCAAGCAAAGTACAAGCTGTACGGGGTGAGTTCTACAAGTACAAACAGAGGATGAACCGGACCTGTTTCTGCATAAGCTCCTCAGTAAGACTCTCGTACTCCTTGTTCTTGGTCTCGACTTCATGAGACTTCTGATCGTAGTTGACTGCCAGCTCCTCCAATGCCTGGAGCACCTCCTTCACTTCCTCCTTGGAGCTCTGGTTCTCCTGTTGGATACGATTCATCTCCTGCAACCAAAACACACAAGCACATCAGGAAAGATAGTTATTTGCTTCAATGTGTGTTTGACAACACCCAAGTCTAGCTTAGTTGAGTGAGCTAGGTCTACCTTTTTCAAAATGTAAAAAAAAAATCATCACAACCGTGTTTGAACCTGTTAGCAAGGATTTAAATTCAACTCAACACTGAAAACTCAAATTCTCATGAGCGTAATTCTGTTATACCTTCAAATCTGGACTCCTTTTCTTGAAATTGTCAACCAGCTGCTGCCCTGCACTAACCTGTTGCAATCCCTCGTAGTCCCTGCGAGTAGAAGCGATGAGCTCCTCCTGCTCCAACATCTGATCCTTAAGCTTCTCGACAAGTTGGCTCTGTTGGTTGATCTCCTCATCCTTCTCGTCTAGCTGCTGGTACAAGCTCTCCCTCTCTTCCTCCAGTTTCTGACGCTCCTCGTTTGAAAGCGATCCCAGCATGATGCCGCCTCCTGGCGTGGCGGGTATGGGGCACAGGACTACCTCTGGCGGTACCTCGACAGGTGGAGCCACTGGGGTGACAACGTCTGCCTCCTGAAAGATAATGAGCCCAAGACAAATTTAGGTATATACAGGTTAAAACAACTAATTATAATATCTGATGCCAGTGCAAAATTATTTTTAAGAAACACAAAATATCCCAAAGACATAATTCCCTTATTACCCATTCTCACATAAGTTGTGTTTTAAGAAACAAATCAAAGTATATGATATTAAAAAAAAGACATGTATTTCAAGTGGAGAGCCTGATTTGTGTTAAGTGTAATTAACACGATACAATAGAATATAAAGTTATATTTCAGTATAAATAGTTCATTAAATCCTTTGGTGTTAAAATGGCAAAAGATTAATTCAAATTAAAGTGGTATGGTGCTTTGATATTTGTGTATATTTTTATCTTAGCCCTATTGAACAGTCAAATATGTTTAACAACAAAGTTATAAAAATAACTATATTCAAGTCTTATTATTTTATTTTTTTAAAGGAATCTCAAGAAGTTTGAACAGAAAGAGGATACCCTAAACCTCTTGTAAAGAATGATTACGTCTCCTGAGAAAAAATTAGTACAGTTTTGAATTTTGATTTGTTAATTAGTATTTAGTACTACAAAAGTGACCCTCATTCGCGTTTAAAATATTAAGTAGCTACTTTAACATAATTTTGTACTTCACATAGAAATTATAGATTCAAAAATATTACAAAAACTGTAAATATTATTTGATTGTAATTTTAATAAAATGTCAGTGTTTCTAGTTACAACACATCTGATAGGCAAAGAAAGTCTACTTTCTTACCCATCAGTGAGTGTTTAGTTTAAATCCTGAGAAAATAATATCAGGAAAATGTAGTTCTCAAATGATGAGCCTTTGGTGGGTGCAAAATGTTACTAGAACTAGATTGTCCGATGTTGGTACAAACATACAAAAAACAGTCCATACTTCCAGACTCGATAAACATTAAAATCGGGCTAAGCAGAGCGGGGTGATAAAGATTCCCGACCTGCAGATTGACTTGTTCTTCCGAGGACACGGTCTCTCCTGACCGCCACCTGCTCAGCTCCAACTCCAGCTTCTCCAGTTTGCCCTTGAGTCGCCCCACCTTCTCTTTCTCCTTCTCGTACCGCCGCTTCCATTCCTCCGCTGTCAACTCCTCGTTCACGCACACCACATTCTTGATCGTCTTCGCTCTGTGGCAACACACATTGCAACATGCTAACTAATCAAGTATTGTCTATCATATATTACAAAAGTGATACAATTTGGTGCTATAACTGTATTACACACCAGTTAGAACGTTGTCAAATTTGGGTGATTCACTGAAAAAAGGAGTGTAATATTAAACTACTTTCCTTAATTTTGGCTCCTAACCAAGATCACAAGGATGTACCAGCATTTGTCTATAACTGAGGGTAGCAAACGGTCAATCACGAGCTACTGGTACCTGGCGTGATAAATCTATTTTGCACTTCCTGAAGTGACTTTGTTGAAAGGGGTTTTCTTAAAACCAGGATAGGTGTGGTCTCGATGGTTCTGCTTCGTGGTGCACTCCGAGTGAAGGAGTTATTCTACTCTACCTGTCTTGAGTCATCATTTCCAACTGAAGACGGTGGAAAACAAATACAGATAAACCTTTAGATAACTGCATTTGAATGTGAGTGTCGAGTTAATCACCAGACATTAAACAAATGATGGATTAAAGTGAAAGCTGCTCATTTTCTTAAGCTACTTCATTACACTTATGAATCCAATCCACAGATCCCACACCTCAATTGAACATAGGTTTAGACACCAAATCTTATGTACGAGTACAATTATAGCCAATACGAGATAGAGTAAAGTTTTATACTGGGTATATCACGAAACAATTTTGACATTTTTAAAGTATCCATCATACTCATCAAGTTAGGCCACCCCTGGTCTAGATGGTTTGGGTGTGAGTAAGCTTGTGAGGGCATAGCTACATTTATTCAAATATTGAGCTTAAGCCCACTTCAGTGACAATGTAGCCAGCCCTTTTAGCTGTTCTTTTGAAAATATTTGCTTTGATGATGTTAAAACAACTCTAAATCCTCTAAACTGAAAAGCTAGGTCCAATATTCTTCGAACTAAGAGTTCATTCGAATAAACTTAGCCAGCATTCTCCTGAAGGGAGGTTGAAAACTTAAATCATGGATTAAATATTTTCTGAGCAGCAAATAAAGATCCAAAATTAGTCTCTTGGATTATTCAAGAGTGCTAACCACTAGTATAAGTACCCATTAGTAGCTATACAACCTTCATCAGTAAACATATGTTCCCTCCATTCTTCCCCCTGGCCTTAAATACGAATACACCCCTAACCTCTTGCCAAACTCAAGAGTGGACTTGGTCTCGGACTCGTTGAAGGATGCCGGCGAGCAGCATATGATTATTGTCGTGCGAGCGTTCCCACCCAAAGACTCCTGCAGGATACGAGTCAGTTTGGAGTCTCGGTAGGGGATGTGAGTCTTGTTACCATCCGCCAGCGCGGAGATGACGTTGCCAAGGGCTGACAGCGACTTGTTGATGTTCTTGGCCTCGTCCAGCACCGTGCCTTCCGCCCCAGTTTTACTCACCTGGTATAAGAGTATGTGTGTTAAGCCCAATCTGAACTTGAATACACTTTATTAGCAAACAATCTGGTTCGATTAAAGTTGTGCATATAAGTATAGAGATGGTTTGTGAAGTCTGTGGGGTGCTCATCTTGGCACGTCAGACACAGCCTCACCTTCTCGCTACCCGCCAAGTCCACCAAGTACAGTTTGCCGGACAGTTTCTTCTGGTTCTCAAGGTTTTCTTGCTTGACATTGATCAGGAACACACTGTGAGATCTGGAGCTGTGCTCGTTCATGTCTGACACACAAACCAAACATGTCTCAGTACAACATAAACATATATATATATATATATATTAGTTAAAATGTTACCAAAAAAATGTGTGAAACCAAAAGGTATAAAAATCACTTGAGAAAAAATTAAAATTTACCATAAATGATAGAGTTTGTTAAGTGAGAATAATGTTTTGTTTTTCGACTGTATCTAACTTCTTGTTACAGTTCATACAGAGATATATATTTAACACAGCGTCTCACTACCCAATCAGGTTGTACGCTTATGTATTAATGATGATAGTGTGTTTGGGATGAGGAAGGTTGACTTAAGATTAAGTGTACTCCCCAATATGCATGAAGAGTATAAAAGCATTAAGAAAATACCCGACAGGGATTCGAAACCTGATCTGTTTGTCATTGGCAGTACAGTCTATTGCTAAGGTGACCCCTTAGACCAGTGGTAAGGTATTCAACATATTTTGTTTGTGTACCCCCAAATATGATCTCTCTTAAACTACGTAACCCCATGTTGTTGGTGCATCAAGCAAGCTATTCTATCAACTAGATATAAAATAAATTAAATTAAAAATAATGTATTAAATGAGAAATACATGTATTCATGCATTTGGTACACATATTTTAAATGTTACCTTCCCTGTGGGATGTCTTCATTTAACCAAGGCTGAATACCACGGTCTTATCTCATTCAACCATCAAACAGGTCACACACACATATATATTATTATTATTATAGCCGCGTCTTACTACCCGTTCGGGTTGTACGCACTTACGCTAATGTGTAATGGTAGGGTGATTGTGAGATGAAATGGAGGACCTACAGTTTAACGTGGAATCCGAACCACGGTGGAGGCCTGGCATTCCCCACATTCCCAAGATGTCTTGGCAGAGGTGAAGGAAGGGTTTGGTAATCAGATAAATCTGTGCCGGGACCGAGGATTGAACCCCGGACGCCAGCATAGAAGTCTGACACCTTACCCCTAGACCACCAGGTCACCCACACACATATATTAATTACACTAATGGTTTAAGGATGAGGAGGATATGCTTTAAACAAATGTACCCAAATTGGTGTGAAGAAACAGTGAGATCTTATTTAGGAAAAAGCACTTTAGATACACTTGACTGAGATTCGAGCCTCAATCCACCCTTTTGAGGGAGTGGCTCGTTCGACCCCCCAAAGCAGGTCAGGAATATTGTTATTATATTCTAAGAAAAGGGCATCCAACATGCCGATAGAAAGACCCTAGCCCGTTACTCACTTGTGACTGCGATGTGTCTGTTGGCTTTCCCTTCTTCAATCACCTCAAATACTTCTTCTGGACTAGAGACAAAGCGTTCAGTCGCCCCCTTTACAAACGGCACCCGGTTCTTGTCCTCGTGCACGCTCAGATTCACCTTGGACACTGAACAAAAACAAGAAGATAGGGGTGTGCAAACTACACTTTTTCAATTCAAGACGAAATCTAATCGAATGTATGAAATATTCTCACAAATCATCAACGTTTGAATAATTTTTTGTTAGTCGATTTATGCTCGAAAAAATAGTATATTGTGATTATTTTTACAGCTTTATGCACTAAACTAATTTAGGAAATGTTCTAACATACAATCGTTAAGTAATATTTCAGTATAATCTAATAAATCAAGTCATTATCACATCATCATGGTGGCTGCAACACATGTTATATCAAATTACTCGACTTTTCCAGGTTTTCCAGAAAGTATCTTCCCACTTTTACTGACTTGGTTAGACCTTTTTCAGTTTACCTTTGAAGAATGACAATTTTTACATTCACCCCAAATAACACCTTTAAAAAAATGGCAACCAGTTCTCAACATGAACATCATTACCAGTTATTTTTAAAGTACTAAATGTTTTGGGTATTAGGCCTATTTCATGTCGGCAGAATGCCAGATCTAGGTAGAACATTTTATTTAACATGCGAAAAACAAAATCACTCACTTTTTTTAATGTTTAGGTGCAAAATTAATAGATTTTATAGAAGAGTGATTAAATTTCTTGATTTTTCTGTATTTTTAGTTCAATTCCCTGAGATTTCACCATTTTCCCTGACCTTTACCAGGTTTTCCTCGAGTGTTGCCACCATGAACATGCAACTTAATTATTTCAGGTTTTTCCATACGAATATTGATTTGTACTGTACATAACAGCTAAAAACCACAATAATTGAGTATTTTATTTGTTAATATTTTTTATTGATGAAGCTTCACTTCATTATCGACAAACCATTTTTATTTTCTGAAGCAAAGTCAAAGCTGATATTTGTATTGAATCCAAGACAAATATACCACATACCTACTGAAGAAGCTTTGAGTTACAGGCATGTAAGTTGAGCTATTTCCAAAAAAGATAATAATTTAATAAATGTTGAGAACTTGTATGAAATACAAAGAGTAATAAAACTATGTCCAGAAACATGTAACTAATTTTTTTAAATCAGAATTAGTTACCTAGCAGAGGTGTGTAGTTATATGGCAATGGAAATTTATATATGAATTAATTTGTCAAACAAAATTACAAATTTGGTCCTAAAGATAAAAGTTAAAACAATATACAGCATTATTTTTTTACCAATATATGGTAAATATAGTTTTTTCTATTGAAGCTGGAGCTGGAATCGGTACATTTTTACAGACTTCAAGACTCCTGATTCCACCTTCTCGCTAGATTGATAGGCGTTAAAAGGGAACTCACCATCTAGGAGATCCCTGATTTTGTCCATGTATATTTCAAAGTAAGAAACTTTGATGTGGAACTCTAAATTCTCCTCCATGGCGTAGATGTGGTTGAAGATGTCGTTCACTATTCGAGGGATAATCCCCTGTTTCGCAATGTCGCCAATCACACCTTCCATCGTGTGTGTCTTGCCGGATGATGTCTGACCGTAGGCAAAGATTGTGCCATTGAAGCCAGAGAGCACATCTGTGACATTCATTAATATTGTCAAATTACACATTAGTTCAAACCAAATGAGCTTTAAAGAGAGAAAAAAAGAGAATAAGAAAAAATTTATAGAAAAATAATATATATATGTATGTGTGTATGTACACAAGAAAGTGGGAGCGTGATTATATAAAATATGGCACTTAGAACTAGAAAGGTAATCCCGGCACTTACAAAAGTATGCCCCCTATTTTGAGCTAGTTCTATCCAGTCCACCTCATCTTGTTACCACAGGGATTCGAACTACAATCTTCTTGTCGCAGGCATTCCAATCCAACATGATGGTGACACTTTGGACAATGCAACCACCAATGCGGGTAAATAAAAATATATATTTAAGGTTATAATTTTTGCCAATATAATGGAGATAAAATCTTTCTTTCTTTCTTTCTTTCTTAGTACCGCATCTTACAACCCGTTTGAGATACACACTTTTGTACTAATTACAATAATGGTTTTAGGAGTTAGGAAGGCTATACTTAAAGTAAGTGTACCCGCATTTGTGTGGAGGGAGAGTGGAAAACTATTTTGAGTAATTAAAAAGACACCCGCAGTTTACCTAACCAAGATTCGAACCTCGACCTTTCAGTCATCGGCAGTCTAGTTTACTACAAGAGCAGTGTGTTAGACCATGTGACCACTGATGCGAGTAAGATAAAAACAAACTTACTGAAATAAAGTTATAAAAAGTTTAAATTATAGGTTGTGATGTATTTCTATTAGTCTATACATATAGCATTGTAATAAAAATGGGTTAAAACTGTCATCCATGTGTGTTAGGTCAATAGCTACATATATTGTAAGCACATGTGAATAAAATAAGTATAATAATATGTATTTATTTTAATTAGCTTTATAAAAAACATCTTAGGCAGGTCACCCGTTAGAAGCAAGGCGCGGCAAACGACATCTAGCCAGGTAAGTCTCTGGACTTCTGTAAACACGATGCCTTATATTATCTCGCCGCCCCTTACCAAGGTAGACGGAAGAGTGAAGGAATAAGGTACGGTAATATTTGACTGTTCATTCCTAGACCGTTGGGAGTAGCTCGCTTTGGGTGTAGTGGCTTCACAGAACTTGACATTTTGACGTTCTATAAGACACTTCAGATTAAAGAGTTTGTAAAACTTTTCTAGAGACATTCTAAAGTATTATAGTAATTTATTTCTGTCCCTAAAAAGGTTTGGGAAAAGATGACTATGAGCACCAAACTCTCTTTTGGCATTTATCTCAAGGGCATGCTTCTGTTCCAATCACTTGCGTTTACTCCTCCTTTGAGCCCCTTGGGGCTAATAAAAACACTTCATCCTCAGACTCACTGTCAGATATGTTGCACTAAACACATTAGAATTAGCATTACCTTGTGAATAAAGAAAAGGTGCACACATCATTCAAAGTCATGTCTTTCCCCGTAGGTTCAATCCTCGGTCCCGGCACAGATTTATCTGATTACCAAACCCTTACTTCACAGTGGTTCGGATCCCACTTTAAACTGTAGGTCCTCCATTTCATCTGACAATCACCCTACCATTACACATAAGCGTAAGTGCGTATAACCTGAACGGGTAGTAAGACGCGGTGCTAATAATAATAATCTTGCCACATAAGGTGTGTGAACACCCGCTGTGCCGCGGCTTGCATACCTTGCCTCTATCGGGCGTCCAGCTTAAGACTTGTCTGTTTCACAATAAAGTTTGTAATCGACCCAGAAACAATCATCCCATGGTCGGTGAATCACTTGTTCATTGGCATATTATGTTCAAACAGATGTCAGAGTAAAAAAAGAAGTAGGTAGTCCAAATACAGTAACAACATTTACCACTTGACAGGAGCAAAACTTTTTTTTTTAAATTTAAGTATTTAACGTATACTTTCTGAACTACAAAGTCGATGACTAAGCGCATTTCTATATAACTTCATCATCAACTGATGTATCGCTACCAAACACTTGGGTCGGTATTAGGTATGGGCCTCTTGAAGCCTAGGTTCCTCGCATCCTTCGACTTCTGGTATTCAAGAGACTTCTTGATTGATATAACAATTTTAAATAATTGGTAAAAGTATGTAATAGATTTGTATAGTTTGAAGAGTAACAAATTATAAATAATGTACTAAAAAAGTGTTATCTTTATTGTTTATGATGTGATTGACATAACAAACAAAATTATCATTATAAGTATTTAACGTATACTTTCTGAACTACAAATTGGTGGCGAAAGGAACAAAGTCGATGACTAAGTGCATTTCTATATAACGTTATCATCAACTGATGTATCGCTACCAAACACTTGGTCTTGAAGCCTAGGTTCCTCGCATTCTTCGACTTCTGGTATTCAAGAGACTTCTTGATTGATATAACAATTCTAAATAATTGGTAAAAGTATGTAATAGATTTGTATGGTTTGAAGAGTAACAAAATATAAATAATGTACTAAAAAAGTGTTATCTTTGTTGTTTATGATGTAATAGACATAACAAACAAAATTATCATTTGTCAGTGGCACCAAGACCTAAACTACTCTTTTTAAACTCAATGTTAAATATTTCAACTTTAGCTAATATTGCACATTTTTAAAGATTTGAGTTTGGATTTGAAAGAAACTTTTAAGATTCAGATTCGAGAAATATAGGAATCAACCCATCTCAAGTTGGCATAAAAAATTAATCGTAACCCCTCCCCCACTTTAGTTTCTTTCGGCACTTACTGATTAAATTAATGCAAGTACTGTATCATTGAAAAATAGCTTTATTGGTGTAAAGACAAAATAATGTGTTAGTGACAAATGTAAACTTTCTGCAGGTTTAATGAGTATTTGACAACCAATTTAACTATAACTATTGAAACAAAAATCAGATAAATCATTTGGAATTAAAGTTTTTCTTTGAGATAAATTATTTTCTCCAGTGTAAAAACTTTTAAACAGTAATACTAGCTCAACAACAAAGTTTGCCAATAAAAACCTAGTTCTAGTGAAAGTCTCGAGTTTTATTTTGTTGTTTCTTGCAAATGTTAGAAAGTAGTGGAATGTTTACTTAGCTTGCACATAGTATGACCATAAAAAAGGTTGTTTTATTGTATACACTTAAAGAGAAAATGTGTTCTAATATGGTGTCACATTATGCAATGTAGTCACAATGTAAATGGTGATATTTAATATTGAGAGGTGACTTGGTGGTCTAGGTATAAGGTGTCGAACTTTTGTGCCCGAGGTCCAGGGTTCAATCCTCGGTCCCAGCACAGATTGATCTGATTACCAAACCCTTCCTTCACCTCTGACAAGACATGTATTAATCACAACTTGTGAATGTGGGGAATGCCAGGCCTCCACCGTGGTTCGGATCTCACGTTAAACTGTAGGTCCTCCATTTAATCTCACCATCACCCTACCAATTCATTACATTAATAACAATAACAACAATAAGGTTGAAATCTTAATTAATTAGAGTACTGAGAGACCCTTTGCATAAGTTTAGAAATCTCGAATTATTTAAGAAGATGTTTGAATTTTTTTTTAATATTGTTTTCAAAGGAATGTATGTGAAAATTATCAGCAGGTTTCTGAACAATTATAGTTTTAAATTTTTAGTTTAAAGTTAAAAAAAACCTTACACAAAACCTGTACTTTTGAGATTAAACCAAAAGGTTATAAGCCTAAACTTAACCTTCCTTTATCAAATAAAGTTGTTTTTAATAGGGTCACACCATAAAATTTTAAATAATGTGTGATTGTAAAGTTTTATGTAGGTTATCACATATTTCTTTAAAACGTTTTAATTTTCTTTTTTAACTTTCACCAACATTTTGGGTGAAAACACTATTAAAAAACATCAAACCACTTCATATATAATCCGGAATTTCTAAACATATGCAACAATTCTCAGTGATATACACCACGCAGCGTAAAATAAATGTGTGTGATTAGTCTATATTTTAAATAAATACCAGAGCCAATAATTTACCATTTAAAATGTGATTTGTTAATAACTTATGAAAATAACCAAAGTTTTAAAATATTTATTACCTAATACCTCAGTTATACTTGACTTACCTGAAACAATGGACTTGGCAGCTTCATTGTAAACTTTCTCCTGGGTTGCATTTGGTTTAAATACTTTGTCGAATAGGAATACCTTGCTCTGAAAAACAAATACATTATTTTCAAAACAATTTATTTGTGTCAGTACTGGCTATTAATAGTAGAATGTCTTTTGCATTTAAATACATTTCTATAATATATAGACTCATACAAAACATTTGTCATAGCATTCTATCACCTGATTGTGGTAGTTACTTTAAGTTACTAAAACAGTTTTAGGCACGATGTTGATATGGCATAGAAAATAGTCATGTTATAATGACCTAGGCATGAAGAAAGAATAGCTCTAAGTTGTTAGTTTTAGGTGTAAAATTAATATTTCTTTAAACAAGTATTAAAATTCCCCGACTATTGCAGTTTTTCCCTGCCTGTAGTGAGCATGTTAATTAACGAGTATTTAAACCTTCATCCAATTATCATTAAGTGCTTGTGAGATGTAAGAGATCAATATTGACAAGATCCACTATGGTGACGGCGTGGTCTAACAAGCTACTGCCAATTACAGGGAGATCAAGGTTAGGATCTTGGTCGAGGGTGATTTTCCACTCTCCCTCCACACAAATACGGGTACTTCCTCCAAATTTAACCTCTCTAATACCTAAAACCACTATCGTAATTAGTACATAAGTGTATAACCAGAATGGGTAGTAAGATACGATGCTAAAAAAAAATTTATAATCAAAATCATTCATTCTGATTGGCCCATATTTGATAATTATGTGTTTTTGCTCCCTCTAATCCCTCTATCTTTTTTTTTTGTAGCCTCCAATGTAGTATTGATGTTCATCAGTAGTGGAAAATTTAACTCATTTGGAATGAAGATCTAATATGGTACAATCAAATCTTGACCTTTCAACCGATTTATCAATAAACTGATGTTCAGTCCAATTTTTTTTATGAGGAGCCATTTATAAAATAGATATTTAATTTGTAGTGAACATATAAAATACTTTCAGGGCTGCCTCTATTTTCTCTCTACCAAATTTATTGTATTTACAGGTTTTTCAGAAGGAGTTCCCATTTTTCCAGGCAGCTTGGATTAAAGAAAAGCGTAATAAAATGTGTATTTCCATCAAAGTGACCAACAGTGAAGTCTGACTGTTTTAAGATTGATGGGGAAATGCATCTTCTGTGTCGCTTCACAGCCCTTGTTTAAGGGGTTTAGGACATCTCTGAATCGGCGTGTTTGATTCATCGGTACACTTTTTAGTCCATCCAAAGAACTACTGTACTATATTAAGCTCGCAGTTAAATGTTCTTAATTAACAAACAGGTCTATTCCAGTATTTTTACAAAATTTTGCAAAATTCTCTGTATTTTACTAATTTTTTTAGACAAAAAAGTCCCCCCCCCTATATTTCCAATTGCATGGCAACCCTGTATTTTACTATATTATTATTATTTTATTGGTAGTGATATACCTTTCAAGAGTGACAGCTGCATACAACAGGACTTGACGTATGAATACATGAAACTCAGTCTAGTGACTTTTCTATCTGCGAGAAGAGGTTTTTCCTTTGCCTGTATCTTGATCAGTATAGTTTGCTCGCCAAACTGACCTTATGTTAAAGTTCCGTTAAATTATTCTACTCTCATGTAGTCACATGCCGTGGCCACTTTTCATGTACGGAATAGTGTACATTTTTCCCCGTGGTAAAATAAATAAACCTAGTGACACTTTGTCACAAAGTTGTTCATTCTACAGTTATTTGTTCTATCTCCTAAATTGATCCTCCTATATCCTATAAAGATATCAACAACTCAACATGTATAAGAACTTTTCTTGGTTCATGACATATTTGCCTGTGTATTGCTCTAAAGCTAACTGTGGTTATTCCCCCTCCCCCAAGGTATGTAGAGTATGTTAGGTGATTCGTGACATACTGGTAAGCCTATCGTTCACTTTTATCAATCATACAATGTGTTTTGATAATATTAAGTTTAACCAATTGACTTGAAGTCACAGAGACTTATTAGATTCTCTTCAGGGCTGTGGAGTCGGTAGACCGAGCCTTCGACACGGAATCACTTAGTGTTACAATTCAAGCCAAACATCTGCATCCTCGAATATGATCTGTGATTTGTACTATTTGTATAAAGTGATGATCTGTGAATGTTTACAGTTTTCAATCGATATAATAAATACCTATTATTAAACTTTTTTGATAAATTTGGCTTTCCTATTTTAGTTTAATTACTTTGTTCCAATGTCTAGATCACTAGACCTTAAGCTAAAGAGTAGACCTTGGTCTTAAAACCAACAAATGAATTACTAAATAGCCCTGCAGACATCAATCGCATAATGATTGGCTGGCTAGATCATGTGATACTCTTCAAGTAACGTTCACTTAAAGTAAATGACCTCCCAGGACATCTCTTATGTTAAGTTAACTGCATCGTGATCACTCATTTAAACACACGAGGAGATCCTTTACGTTAAGTTAACGTTGGTTGATTGTGATCCCGGCATCAGACTACACCCATAATTACTTCAGATTCCAACTCAGACTTCACAGCCCTGCTTTTATTTTCCACCGTTTAGCTAACTAACATGGTGTCTACTAAACTTGACCAATGAAATCCCCGACCTTTTCCCTGATCATTTCCTAAAATTCCCGACTAAAAAAGTATGTCACATCCTTCTAACTCTCCCCCTCTCCCCTCCTTCCGCGTTTTTCTATTATTTAAAAAAAAAAATTAGTTTTAAAATTTGAATTAAAATTGTTTACTAGGAATTAAAAATATATTACACAGCTACAAACAAAAAAATGACATTATAATTTACTGATTATTGTATTTCATATTTTGAGTAAAATATCATTTTCCCATATTTTTATTGCGATTTACCAAATTCCCGACTTATTCCCGTTTTTTTCCTATCACTTCGAATTTCCGGCTAATTCCCGTTTTCCCTGATTTTCCCGGATGGTAGACACCCTGAACTAACCACTCTTGGTTTATTAAATTTGGAACGATAGTTTAAATACTTTACAAAATAGATAGTGTACCCTTTTTGTGTGTTATTAAGAGTGAAATGGCCCTGAAAGAAGTAGAATCTGCGACTGGTAAAAAGTTTGGGAAACAGCGCTGGGAGAGTCCCGGGTTTAATTCTCGACACAAATAAAATATTAATATCAACACACAGGTTACAAATCATCATGATCACAGGAATGTCAGTAGGTAGGAGCCCATAATTCAATTTATTTGAATTAGTTGAAAAATGACACCTGGACACGGGGATCAATTTTGAAAAATTGTTGACTAACATCAGCTTTGGATTTGGACATATTCTTTTACTATAAATGTTAAACAATGATTGTGTATGTTCCGTAATTAAGTTAGAATTATTAGTAACAACCCCCACACAAATTAAGTACTCTAAATTAAAAATAATATGTAATAAATAAAATAGTGTTATTTACTTTTATTTGTGCTCTTTTATTTTTTCTACTATTCTATCGTTTTATTTAGTACAATTTGTTTTCGATCAATGCACTTTATTTCAGAGATATTAAACTAAAAATAAGAAATATAAATGATAATTATGTTCAAATAAATTATAGCCTACCCAAATTTGTAAAATCAAGAATGGACCCTTCCTTAAAATGTATATCGAATGCCTGAGGGTGGTGCTACGCTGTCGTATTTATTTTATAGAATTTCTCTGACAAAAGAAATATGATCAGGTTCCAAGATCTTTTACAGAATAATATATTTTACAATTATTATATAGAAGATTTATCTTATGGAACATGCTCCAGTTTTTTTTAATATGGAAAATGGTGAAATCTGAACGTGTAACCTAACGTACACATGAAGAGCAGTTTTAAATGTTGCATGACGACACAAACTTCACATTCAAGCTAGAAGATTAAAACATGTTTTTCCTTTTAATGAATAGAGTAGTTTTGGCGATTAGATTTTTAAAAGTTTCCATCATCCAGTCATAAATATTTTCGACAAAAATGGTGTCCATTTTTGTAAACAAATTGTACTAACTTTGAAGAAATTGTGATTTAATGTAAAAAATATATTTTTTTATCTAAGTTTGGTTAAACTATTAATTTATGACGTTGGTCTAAGGTGTTACTCTCACAAGAGACTAGACTGCCGATGACATGGAGATTGATGTTTGAAACTCGAACAAGTGTATCGAGGGGAGAGGGTTCCTAAATAGTTTTCTACTCAAACTCCATGCAAATTCAGGTGCATTTCCTCTAAATTTAATCTTTTCATCCTTAACAGATACATCAATGGTATAAACAGTTCATATGTGTACTTAGTATGACGTGACAAAAAACTTATTAAATAATAAGCCTATGAATCATAGGCCAAACTTATAGAGGCTTAGCCTATAAGCTATATTTTATTCAAAGATAAAATCCAATGTAAAATAGAGAGTTTTGTTTGTTTGCGTAATTATTGCAATAATCATAAAAACAAATATATTGAGGTAGGTGCCGTTTAGTTAAAATATATTTTGGGTTTATTCGTTTATATAAAACTTTTTTTTTATTCTCACCGTGTCTTACTACCCATTCAGGTCATACCCATATAATATTATAATTATTCTAATGGGATAAGGACAAGAAAGGAAGCATTTTCGAGGTAATCTAGTACCAGCATTTGTGTGGCAGGGTGGGAAACCGTTTAGACCCTCCGAACCAGGATACAGACCCCAATCTACCAGTCTTCAGCAGGCCAGCCGAACATGAGAGTGATGCCTTAGACCATTCACCCACCAAGATGGGTAAAATTTAATAGTTCAAGTGGACAAGCAGTTTAAATGATAAGTCTTATTTGCCTGTGATAGGGAGGTTGATGGATAGAAGGTTAAATTATGTTCAGATGGGATGAATTTTAAAATAGATGGAAATTTAAAAAAAACGTTGTAAATCAAGCGTCTCAGTGTATGATACATGCAGTAATCTATTCCTCTAACTTTATTATGTCTCGAGTGTTTTAGAGTATCGATTTGTAAAGTTTGAGAATTTGTTTCATGTAAATTAAATAGAGTGTCCAAGAAGTTTTTAGACAATACAAAAAGAGAAATTACCAGTACTGTGCCTACTTATATAAGTTAGCATACATTACGCAAGAATTAATGCCCCCCTTACCACTGTTTCCTAAGATTTCTTGAAGTTTTTTAATATGAAACTTAAAGATGGCCTTGTATTAAACTTCAAACAACTTTAAAGAGGTAAAGTATGAAGTTATTCACTTTTCAAAAATTTTACCAGAGAAGGGATACTACAAATAGCTTCTAAAGGTATTCAATTTTCAATAAATTTCCAGGCAAATATTACTCTAAATGGCTTCTAGAGGCATTCAATTTTTAAAAGAAATACCCGGAAGCGGCCACTCCAAATAGCTTCCATATGCATATGCCTATAATATTTTTTTAATCGAAGCGAGAACCACTCCAATTAGCTTCTAACAGCATTCAATTCCCAAAAATGTGTCGGAGGAAGACCACTTCCAATAGTTTCTAAAGGTATATAACTTCTGGGGGCATCCAATTTTTAAAATGTGGTTGTGGAACACCACCTCAAATAGCTTCTAGTGGCACCTAATTATGGAGGGAAAAAAAGTCAAAGAACACTACCTACCTAACTTAAATAGCTTCTAGGGCACTCCAATTTATTTATTTTTTAAATCGGGGTGAGGCGTTCTTCAAATAGGTAGATTCTAAAGAATCGAATTTATAAAAAAATTCTGGTGAGCAATTCTTAAAATAGCTTTAAGAAGCATCAAAATTTCCAAAAATTTACTGAAAAAGGACTATTCCAAATTGCCTCTAGGTGTATACAAATAAAAAAAATGGAGGTTGGGGTGGGGGCATTATTCTAAAGAGCTGTCAAAAAAGTATAATTTTCAAAAACTCTCCAAACGAGGCTGACTACAATATCTTCTAGGAGCATCCAATTTTCTAACATTAACTGAGAGGAGAGAAGGGTATAAAGTCCCTAAAAACTTTATTACTTGCCACCTACCTCTCCTATCACACAAATTACCCAACTAGTATAAAATAAGAATATCCTTGTTTCTTAGGGTTTAAAAACGAGTCTTTTAACATAATGTTGTAAATTTACTATTTTGAACCCCTACGCCCGAACATATTAAATTTTCTCTATAACCATGCAAGAATTTGGTTTGTTACAGAAAAAAAAAGTATTCCATGTAGACAGTAAAAAGGTTTAGGTGTTAAAACTGATTTAGAGTACCTAACAGTAGTGTCATTAAGTTTAATTCTGATATTTTTTTAGAAAATGTTATTGTTTAATAGAACCTACAGTATGGACAAGTCTGTCTTATAGGCCTGAGTAAAGTCCGTTTCACTGTAGGAATTGTTTTCTGAAAGGCCTTTTTCACTACCAGAAATCTATTATATAGTAGGATATTGGTAGGAAAAAAGACCTTTCAGAGAGTAATTCCTACAGTGAATGGAGTATAGAAAACCAACAATCTTGATATTGTCATGTTCCAAATCTTGGTTTATTGATAATGAAAAATAATGCCTTTTGGCAGTTTTATGTTATATAAAAAAACATTTTTCTGACATTCAGCATAAGCATCCTAGACACACAATGTCTACGTATGCATACCATAATTTAATTTTCGGATGCAAATAAAAATGAACTAGTCAAAAGTGTGTTAAAAATGGCCTATCATTCTACATACTAACTTAATCCTATATTCATAAAGGATTATGCGAATAGAAAACAAATTAAAAAATATTATTATGAATTCCCAATAGACAAACTAATTTGAAAATATTTAATAGATTCAGATAGTACAATTGGAACTAACAATAGCGATGAAATAGAGGTTTTTCCGTTTTTTGACATATGGTCTCCTTGTTAATGCTTTGTTTCTTAAACACCCAGTCACTTTGTAAATAATATAGACGTCATCCGTCCAGTACCTGCAATGAGCGACCTATTTACACTAAACACAACATTTAAAAAAACTGATAAACATTATTTAGATGGTACTGGAACTAAAAATATAACTAGAAATAAGGTATGTAGTACTTTAAATTTCTGACTAATCGGTAAACCCTCCTTTTCAAAATGCAGTCACGGCCAAAAATAAACTACAATTATGGATTATTGCATGCCAATTTACCTTCAATAAGTACAGATTTAAATAAGTTATGCTTCAAAAATAGTACTTACTCCAATAGATATACAATTTTCTTCTTGACCAGACGGAAATTTACAAATGAATTTTGATCCTGCCCTTTCTTCAGAATCGTTTAGCGGCCTGAAACGACACACGACACGAATGCTGTCTTCTGCAGCAATTTCCCGTTCTCGTGGTTCACCGGACATTTTGTTAAAAGCTTATTAACTCGCCACACTAAAATTTATAATAAATTGGAACTTAAAACCGTGCATAAATGACTGAAATGACGCGTTAAAGAACCCATGAAGACTATTGACAATCTAAAACCAAGATGGCTTCCATTTTCAATACGCAGAGGTAGTCCCTGCCGAGAACAGCTGACTGAAAAGGTTTCCTACAAAACGTCACATCAAATTACTGGAACTACACGACAACGAAAAACGTACGATCTAAAATGTATAAAATATGTGGCTATTGTTTTCTATTTAAGACACTACACGGGATTGAATTGATGAATACTTGCAAAATGGTTGTAAACTGAAAACTGCCCACACTACCGCATTCTACATGCGGTGCGGGCTGACGGGAACGATTAATGTGACGTCATGTTACATAGGACCATGCGCGGCATCTATTGATCTCACATTTTCTTCCTTGCCAGCTTTTTCTGGATCGGACTTACTCCCTGCAATATGGGGTCAAGTTATGGCACGTTAAACCCTTTGTGAAATAATGCGTTTAATCTCCTGCAAATCAAAACTTTCCACTTTAAATTAAGGTTGTAAACTTCGAAACTCGCCTAGAATTCAAAAGTATTTGGTTTGACGGTGTTAATACTGCATTGTTAAACTTTGTGATGAGATAAGCATTCAAGATATTTACTGACGCAGTCCTAACTCTTGGTTTAAAATATTCGTCAGTAAGATAAGAAAAATTGTGATTGATATTGCATATTTGTTAATAAATAGTAGACTGTCTGATGCAAGAACAAAATATGAAGGATATAACTAAACAATATAAAATAAATTTACTTCTTACTACACTCAAAGGGGCAAAGGGGAAAGAAAAAAAGGGTAAGAGAAAATCAGCCCTTCCACAATTCTCGCTTGAAAGAACTAATAAAAACCCGCCTCGGTGGCGTAGTTGGCCAACGCGCCAGTCGTGTTGAGCTCGACTGATGAGGACGGGGAGGTCGAGGTTCGAATCTCGGTCAGGTGAGCTGATGGTGGCTTTTCCTAAATGGTTTCCCACACTCCCTTCACGCAAATGTGGGTTCACTTCCTCTAATTCAACCTTCCCAATTCCTAATCCATTAGCGTAATTAGTACTTAAAGCGTATAACCCAAACGGGTAGTAAGATGCGGTGCTAAATAATAATAACTAATAAAAAAACCATGACGGCATGGTGTCATACCGCAAGCAAGTCATACCGACCGCCGAGCGGGCGCTGTAAGTTGGCGAAGATAGTTCTGACATTTGCGGATAAAGGGTGTCATGTGGCTAATCTCAGTTTTCTAGAACGGATCCACTACTTATTTATTAATGTAGCTCCTCAATTGTCCTCACGAGGCTGAGTTGACCCCGTCCCAAACCCACTGATTCACAGAAAAAGCTGTAAGTGGCGTGGATTGAACCCGGGACCTATGTATCCGTATCCAAGAGCTCTTACCACTAAGTAGAGTTAACTATATTTGATGAAAACCTATTTACCAGCGAAATTAAGTTCTAAAAGGCCGGCTGGCACGTTTATCTAAGATTACAATAATTTTATGAGGTTCTGACTTTTCAGCAAAATATTATTTGAACGCCCATTGTCATTCTGGGGCAAAAGGCCGTACCGAAAAGAGGTATTTTAGGGGTAAACCACCCCGAATGTATTATTTGTGTTTTTGTGCTCCTCCTCAATGCCTAAATTAGTAGTTTATTGGAGTTTTTTCAAACAAATCGCATCACCTAGACATCTACAACCACAATAAGTTAACAAACATCAAATTTATTCCAAGAGTTGATTCAATGTTTAAAAAAAAATCCATCTTCTGTTGGGGGACTTCCCCGAGAGCTATGACACATACCCTCCCACGTAACAGATTTTTGGGCACTGCCCTGTGCTTAGGAGACTTAAAATAATGATAGTTTTATTTTTTCAGCAACGCATCTTACAACTCTTTCAGGTTATACCCCTATGTAGTAATCACGCTAATGGGCTTAGGATGAGAAAGGTTGAATGCAGAGGAAGTGTACCCGCATCTGCGAGCGTTAAACCCCCTTATGAAAAATTACCCTTAATACACCCGAACGAGATTAGAGCATTGATCTCCCCATCATTGGCTGCCCAGGCTATTGCGAGGGTGACGCCCTAAACCATACGGCCACCGAAGCGGATAATGATACAGTATGTAAGGATTATATTTAAGGAAAACTGGGTCCATGATGTCCACCCAGAAGAGGGCACTATCAATTTTTAATAATGTTAATAAAATTAGTTAAATATGTTCATCGACAGCTAAAGGAATAAAACAAAAATGTGACTATTTGTATGGGTAGCTAGCTTGTGGGACCCCGGACTCCACTTGAGTTTAGTCGTTGAAACCAAAACAGANNNCCCCCTTTTTCCTCTTCCAACTTTCATACAACTGCTCCTTGTACTCATTATCCTTTGCCTTCCTCAGATCATCATGCAGTCTTACCTTATTTTGGTCTTCCTCTGACATAAATTTGTAGATACGCCTCTGATTACATTTATTATTATTATTATTAATTAGTCTTTTACCGGACCTCGATAATTTTATAGTAGCTAGTTCATTTATAATTTGTCTGGGTTTACTAAGAACCAACTGTTATTAGAACAAATACAAAAGTCTAATTACCTGTACCATATAAATTTAAAAAACAAACATAAATCACTTGTTATTATATTTAGCACCGCGTCTTACTACCCGTTCGGGTTATACGCTTTAAGTACTAATTACTCTAATGGATTAGGAATTGGGAAGGTTGAATTAGAGGAAGTGAACCCGCATTTGCGTGGAGGTAGAGTGGAAAACCATTTAATAAAAACCACCCCCAGTTCACCCGACCGAAATTCGAACCTCGATCTCCCCGTCCTCAGCAGTCGAGCTCAACACGACTGGCGCGTTAGCCAACTACGCCACCGAGGCGGGTTAAATCACTTGGTTATTTACTACGTTCTAAGTTTCTCTCGATATTTGAGAACCCCATCTTTGTCAGCCCTCAATCGAGCTATACCAACCGAGCGGCCGCCGTCTGCTGGCGAAGATATCTCCTGTGGATATGTGGTATCATGTGGGGTAGCACAACGAACCCTTCGGTAGTTAATCTTGGTTTTCTATACCGGAGCCGCTACTTCTGTATTCAAGTATCTCCTCAACTGTCCTCATGAGTCTGAGTTGACCCCGTTCCATACACAGTGCTTCACAGACAGATCTGAAAGTGTCGGGGATTGAATCCGAGACCTCTGGATCCGTAGACAAGAACTTTGACCACTAAACCACAGAGAAGGTCATAAATATTGAGATGTTTAGATAAATTATGTTAACATTCCAAAATACCTTCAATAATTAGATGTACCCTTGGTAACATCTGTCTAGAGTTTTTTTTTTTTTAAAAGGGGGGAATAGTATCCAGCCAGGATTCGAACAGTGACCTACCAGCCACGGGCAAACCAGCCAAATTGATGATGATGTCGTTATTCGCGGAGTTAGATAAAATAATAAGTTAATTTTAATCGTGTATCGCCATGTGGACGCTAAGATTGTCTAAAATCACTAATTTGTTTAACCTTGGTAATGGCGTGACCGATAACTTTTAATCATCTTTCAGAACAAGTAGTCACGCTGATATTTTCTACTGTCTGTATATTGTCTTACAGATTGAGTAGTCACGCTGATATTCTCTACCGTCTGTATATTGTCTTACAGAGTGAGTAGTCACACTGATATTCTCTACCGTCTGTATATTGTCTTACAGAGTGAGTAGTCACACTGATATTCTCTACCGTCTGTATATTGTCTTACAGAGTGAGTAGTCACACTGATATTCTCTACCGTCTGTATATTGTCTTACAGAGTGAGTTGTCACGCTGATATTCTCTACCGTCTGTATATTGTCTTACAGAGTGAGTAGTCACGCTGATATTCTCGACCCTCTACTGCCGACTGAGACGAAATATGTCAGTGGAGTGCATCTCCTGCCTGTCATGCACCAAGGCTCGCCCTTCCCACCGACACTCTGTATATAATTACTCCGACCACCTCGTTGAGCTCACACGTAAGTAAAGTTACTGTATCTACCACACTGCCTTACAGGTAGGCGTTTACGACCCGGAAGAAAGGTCTGTTAACTGGAAGAAAGATCCGCTTCGGCTGCCGCGTGGTCTAACGCGCTACTCTCGTGTTGGACTAGACTGCCGATGACGGGTAGCGTGAGGTTTAAATCTCTGTCGGGTTTCCATCCTCCCTATACACAAATGCTCGTATGATTCATCTAAATATAACCTTCCTAATCACTACAATTATTAGCGTGGTAAGTAATTAAGTGTATAACTGATAAATTCAACGAAT
Organism: Timema californicum; assembly: GCA_902141385.1. Classification (NCBI taxonomy): domain Eukaryota; kingdom Metazoa; phylum Arthropoda; class Insecta; order Phasmatodea; family Timematidae; genus Timema; species Timema californicum. Next base: position 227,708 of record CABFOW010000244.1, read on the forward strand.
TAACGACGTTGCTTACTTGATTAATTCGAAGCTTTTTTGCGAGCCTAATCACTCTAGGACTATACAATTTAGCAGTTCACTTTGCGAGGACTCTAGTTTACCTGCCGATAACACTTTCCCTCCTCCGCTGACGAATATACACACTCACTCTATAATTTGCGCCCGGGTAAAGTTTCCTTGTATTTAAAAATCACCTTTTTTATTGTTGCTCAGTCTATATGGACATGTTATGTTTCCACCGACCTTTTTACTCTAACTACACCCTGGACCTCCCATTTTCAAAGGAAGATTAGCTTAGAACATTTAAAAAAAAACTCAAATGTTTGTGGTCAACATAGATAGTATGCTACTATATTACTCTTACTTGAAACTATATGTGAAGATTGACTCTAATAACGTAGGTGACCTGGTGGTCTACGGGTAAGGTGTCAGACTTCTGTGCTGGCGGCCGAGGTTCAATCCTCGGTCCCGGCACAGATTTATCTGATTACCAAACCCTTCCTTCACCTCTGACAAGACATCTTGTGAATGTGGGGAATGCCAGGCCTCCATCGTGGTTCGGATTCCACGTTAAACTGTAGGTCCTTCATTTCATCTCACAATCACCCTACCATTACACATTAGCGTAAGTGCGTACAACCCGAACGGGTAGTAAGACGCGGTGCTAATAATAATAATAATAATAATAATAATAATAATAATAATAATAATAGACTCTAATAACGAAACGACTCACGCATATGTCAGTGGTAGAAAATAGGCCCACTAAGCAGAAAGGTCCCGGGTTCCATCCAAGTGTCCAGGTGTCATTTCTACTCTCTCTTGACACCTCGGAGAAAAAGTATTGTGGTCGTAAAAAAAAAACCTCGAGATTTTGATAAATGTCGACGTTTTATGGCCCCCTAAAACCTAAATAGTGGTTTTCGCAATGTCTGTCTGTCTGTACCTCGGGCTAAGGCCGAAATTATTTTATAGATTGGGCTAAGACTTGGTATCTGGGGTTTTTGGAACCATCCCTAGTTTACTAAAGGGCAAAAAGAGGAAAAAATCGATTTTCTCAACATTCGCTCTAACGATTTTGATCTTATTTTATATCTAGACACTGTTTATTTTAATTTAAAAAATATGGAAATTCTCATTTTCTCATGAAAATGACTTTGAGGGTACCTTACATGAGGGCAAGCTTCCCATTTTAATCATTTCTCCGCAACTATCTGAGGTACGAAATAACTTATCATTAAAGAAAAAAAATATTTTATCTAAAATATATTTTTATAAAACCAAAAATTTCTGAGCCATAAGCAAATATATATAAGTTTTAATTCACTTCTTTGTCAATGAATTTGTTTCTTATGATCTTTGGTGGACAAAGATGTTTCTCTGTTCTCAAATGTTATGTAACAATGTTCCTAGTTCCTGATGCCGTAGAGTAAGTAATAGTGTATATTATTTCATTTATGATCTTTGGTTTAATGTCTCCACAATAATATAATTATATCCCTATTAATTAGTTTCCCAAATCTCACGAGTTTTTAGAAAATGTCTATTTTATTTAGTTTTTAATTTATACTTAAATTTTATAGCATTGCTTTCTTCCATCTATTTTATTAGTTTTATTGTCGTTAGATATTTAACTAGCATTTTCTGAACATACTGATTAAGAGCAGACATAGCGCGCGCGCGCGCGCACACACACACACACACACCCGCTCCGGAATTCATCATTATGAAATGTAAAAACCACATTTCACCAATTATACCTTTTTCGTATCTGCCGGGTATTAAACCCTAGACCCTTAACTCGGAATTCATCATTGTGAAATGTAAAAACCACATTTCACAAATTATACCTTTTTCGTATCTGCCCCAATATTAAACCCTAGACCCTTAACTTGGAATTCATCATTATGAAATGTAAAAACCACATTTCACAAATTATACCTTTTTCGTATCTGCCGGGTATTAAACCCTAGACCCTTAACTCGGAATTCATCATTGTGAAATGTAAAAACCACATTTCACAAATTAAACCTTTTTCGTATCTGCCGGGTATTAAACCCTAGACCCTTAACTCGGTAGATATATACGCTATCGACTGGGCTAAGATGACTGATTTCAGTGTTATTATATATATATCCTAGCTATCAAAATTAACAGTTGCAGATCATATGACCTGACGTATGAATACGTTAAAATATATATAGTAGCTTTTCTGTCAGTCTCTTCCTATAAAAATCGAGCCGTACATATATCATGAGAATGACCGGTTTCCGAATATATGGGAGTGTATTGACAGACAGTTATGTCGACGAACGAGTTTATTTAGGGGCGCGTATCGTTTACAAACACTCGATAATAATCCACAACGATTAAATTAATGTTTAATGAAGTGTGACGACCCTGATAACGCTTATCACACAATGGATAGAGTTTATTTGAATCAGTTAAAAGGTAGCTTCTCTATCTGCGCAATGGTTTAACTTTTTCACCACACTCGCGCATGACGTTCTTTGTCGAAAAAAAAACGTTTTTTTTTTCTTTACCAATAAATAGCTTTATTATATTAAACACAACCTTTCAAAATATTCTGTAAATTTGTCCCCTTCCACAGGGGCGCAACTAGGCAGTAGTGGGCCCGTGGCAAAACTTCCATGGGGCTCCCTTCCCCTTCGCGCTTTAAGAAAGGAAAAAAATTCATAAACACACTGCGCTTAGCGAGTACGATAGCTGAAGAAAAATAGAATTATTATTATTATTAGCACAGCATCTTACTACCCGTTCGGGTTATACGCACTTACGCTAATGTGTAATGGTAGGGTGATTGTGAGATGAAATGGAGGACCTACAGTTTAACGTGGGATCCGAACCACGGTGGAGGCCTGGCATTCCCAACATTCACAAGATGTCTTGTCAGAGGTGAAGGAAGGGTTTAGTAATCAGATAAATCTGTGCCGGGACCGAGGATTGAACCCCGGCCACCAGCACAGAAGTCTGACAACTTACCCCTAGACCGCCAGGTCACCAAGAATAATAGAAGCTTCACAATATATGACAACAATGCGTCACGCACTAAGTTATTTCTCTCTCAAACTTCCACTTACAAACCGGCCAAAACCGTTCGGTAAGCCTATTTAGCAACGGTTTGAACTTTAGCAAGTAGCTTATCTTTGAAGTTATTATAAAAATGGATTAGCGAAAAGTTATGCGTGTAAAATTTTAAAGTCAATTATTTATTGGCAAAAAA
>CABFOW010000244.1:236553-252468 GCA_902141385.1 Timema californicum
TCTATGCGGGCGAGCAAGCAAAATTGTCCCCCCCCCCCTCGGTCACCTAAGCAAGAGTGGGCCCCCCTGTGGGGCCACACAGTTCGCACACCCCCCAAGAGCAGCCCTGATGCCAAAATGCACCAATTCACTAACCAATCCAGTCCTGGAGGTTTAATTTCCCCCCCAGTCTAGACTCACAGAATCCCCCACGTGTCTTGACTCGTAGCTCCAACAGAGCTTGGCCGTGTTTGAACGAGAAGAAAAGCTGTTTCTGGTTGTTCCAAGTGTTTTCTTTCTATATGAGCCGATGACGCAAACTTGCAAGCAGTTGTGCGGGGGTTTGACCTTGAAGTCACGCGCAGACCATGACTAATACCGCCAGAGAGAACAATCACCTGAGTAAAGTAGCCCCGTGGCTTCTTTGGTGCTGACTGACAGCTCACAGCTGACAGTCAACATTTAGGTACATACCTAAATGTTGGCTGTCAGAAGTGACAGCTGCTAAACACATGTTTTTGCAGACCATTTGGTTCGGCGTAGGGATACATTATTTGGTCTGGTAACTTTTCAAAGCCGTCAGCTGTGAGCTGTCAGCACCAAAGAAGCCATGGGGCTACTGTAGCTCTTGGTTAAACCTTTAGTATTATTATTACTACTATTACCTACACGACCGTGCACTCGGTTGACTGATGCGTTTATGACGTTATCTTTACGTAAAAGCATTTTTTTAGAGACAAAATAAAAAAGGATTTCATCTTTCAACACAGTAGTGACTTGCAGATTGCAGTGATATTAGCGCCTGTCTAAGTAGGCAACTTCATTTACAGCTCTGTGTTGCGGTGTTGGCTACACACACCCACACTCTGGAGAAGAGACGGATTGCATTCATAGTTCCAATCAATACAATTTTAAGTGTTTTAAAACTTAATTGGGGTTGTAAATGTGATTGATTAAAAAAGACTACAACAGATACAAGTCTAGACATTTAGGGCTAAACTCCAAATTCATCAAACAGTTTTGGCTGTATCTCTCTGCATTTCTTCTAACATTAATTTTTCTTGATAAATAAAATACTTAAGTTTATTTGGTTGTGCTGAGTGAGTCGGTTAAATACAATTTTGGGAGGAGTATGAATCCCTGTGACCCACCAATAACAATTACTCTTAGAAAATAGAGTGGAAACACTTTAAAATAAGTTATAGGTAAGAAATCTATTTCAATTATAATTTCTATTTTATGATTGTTTTCACAATTAAATAGAATTTTATAATTCTCATAAATATTCCTTTTTACATTTAAAGAAAGACAGACAAGGAGGTAATAAAAATGTTACAATAGAAAAGAGGATAAGGAACTAAAATATTAGGAATGGATTAAAGTTAATATTATAAGAGACGTTGAAGAGCAAAAAGTTGCAGTGTTTAGTGCACGTGATGATAATGTAAGACAAATGCCCTAGAAAGCTCTACAGAGCAACGAGAAGGCCTTTGTGGAACCTCCCCCACATAGATAATAATCCAAAATATTGAAACCAATACCTCAATGTTGTAAGAAATGACCCGACTAACACCTCCCTCACCTTACATTCTACATGATCTAATTAATAACTCTTTTAACCTAGATCTAATAACTCTTTCAACCTAGATTTAATGTTCAGAAAAGCAGGGAGTTGAGATTAAAATACTTCAGTAATTAGATTACCAAGTTTAGTGTGATAAACATGTCATCCTCCGAGAATGCAAGTGTTCTATGTCCAATTTTTCACTTTTGTGTAAAAGAGCATTGAAGTTTGACGATGTGTATAAAACCAATGTTACTAGATGATAACTCGAGTTTGTATCTTCATAAGTAATTGTACAGTAGTCTCAATTCCACCACAGGTGAGTCATATGCATTATAAATAAACGTAGACATCAAATATCTCAAATTTAACAATTTTGGAGATAGAACACTTGCATTCTCGGATGACGATGTAGTTATATTAAAATATTTTAGGTCCAAGTACTTATTTATTACTTTTATTGTGTCAGTGACTTCTTTTTTTTGTATTAAAATTACAAATTTCTCAATCAAAATTGTGCTTTTTCTCTTAAAAGTCCTCTTGACTATTATAAATTAAAATATTGATTATTTGAAATTATTCAATTTACACTTGAAAGAAATTTATGAAAACCACCACAACCAACCCTCTTCCCCAGACAACTGGCCCTGGATCCGTCCTTGGGAGAAGGTTAGAAGACCTATTGGAAGACCACCGACAAGATGGATGACCAAGTGCAGAAGAACGTGGAGGCTAAAGGAGTGGACTGAAGACAAGAGACAGAGAGAGAAGATTGGAGAGAGAAAGGAATAGAAGAGGATACGACAGATAACCCGCAGAGATGGGAATGTCCAGTAATGATGATGAAAATAAATTCTCAAAAATTGAAAAAGTGTTAAAGTGATCAGAAAAATGTATGAAGAAATGACGAGAGAAGTGTGTTTGTTTCTGTCTAGGCTTGACCTAACTCTCCTTTCAGGTTAGTTTCCTTCACCAACACTCAAATTATTTACAGCGTTTCATAAATTTACAATTCACTAGTCAATTGTTCGTTTTTGCTATTTAAATTTTAATGGAGAAAATTGGGTTTGTAAGGTGAAATAAACGAAACAAATCGAAAACCAATCTAATTATATTTTATCATTTTTGTTTCATTAGAAAAAAAAGAATGTGGTACAATGAAATGACCCACACATATTAATATCTATGCAACAGTGTGATGATCACTTTATTAAATAAAAACACTTGTCCAAAGGCACAATATTACATACAGCATTAACTTCATAGGCAGGAAAAGTATTATAACAAAATTTAACCATTGGTTATGGTATATTAATTTACAACGCATACAAACATTGATTATATCTAGACATGTTTCCGTGATTGAGCTGATATCGATGTGTCCGACCAGGGCATTTTCGCGCTCCTGGTTATGAGTGTTTATTATCGAGACAATACTAGACCTCGGTTTGGTAACTCTTTTCATGGTCATACTAAATACGCCAATATTAACCAATGAGCTGAGAAATGCGCGACAATTTCAAAAAAGCATGACTTTGTATTTTAGATCCAAACGATAACTTCGAAGTCAATGGATTTTAACAGATGTAAATTGAGATACAGCAATTACCAGCTAGAAATATATGCCAGTTAAGTTTTGTGTCTATTACTTTAAGTACAAACAAAAATTAAGATGGTTATATTGTAGCATTTAATACTACTCATACACCTTGTTCTTTTTTTGTGCATGAATTTAAAAAAATAACATTATGTATCTAATCAATTATTTATTATTAGTGAAAAGTACTTAAAAACCATTAAGCTATGGATAAAATAAATATACTATATGATAAAGGCTTAGTTACTCTTACATACATACATATATACATACATACATACATACATACATACATACATACATACATACATACATACATACATACATACATAACATACATACGCTACTTCCTGTTTTCTGTAGTTTATTTTTGGGAAGATATAACTTGGTACAGTAGCCACATGGTTTCTTTGGTGCTGACTGACAGCTCACAGCTGACTTCTGACGGTCAACATTTAGGTATATACCTAAAATTTTGACTGTCAAAAGTGACATCTGCTAAACACATGTTTTTGCAGATCATCTGATTCAGCGTAGTGATACATAATTTGGTCTGCTAACTTTTTAAAACTCTCTGAAGTCAGCTGTGAGCTGTCAGTCAGCACCAAAGAAACCATGGAGCTACTGTATGTTGTATAAATATAAGGGTTAGAAAAAAAAATCACCAATCTAACTAATAATAAAAAAGTCAGGCATTTTTCGTTGATTTGAAGAACATGAGGGCTGTTGTATCTACTCTATCTCAATCATAATTTTTGTTAATGAAAAACAACTCAAAGTAATTTTTGCACCCCACCTTGATCAGAACCATTTTGTCAAAACACTCGAGACCAATATGTAATCAAGTCAATCACAAAAACTTTCCTTTTTGTTTCTTTTGCAAGAACTTTGTTTAACTAAGGTTGCCAACCTTAAAGATATTATACTGTCAAATTAAATAAACAAAAAAAAAAATTAATCGCTTGGTTAAAAAATATGACAGTTTATTCATAAAGTCTTGGATATGTTTGAAAAATATATTTGGACAGAGATTTAAGGTGTGAATCTTTGGCTTAACATTCTACTGCACTTGTTAACCCATATTCTATCCCTGTTAAAGGCATACTATTAAAATCGGGTTAAATTCAAACTAAACACAAGTCTAGAGATGAGTTTAACCTTTAATATGTGTGACTGAGACAATACCATCCTTACGATGGTATTCTTGTCTGTTCATGTATGCTTATAGTAAAGATCCTAGTATAAAAAATAAATAATTGACAAGTATTTTTAAATGTGTTTTGTAACAATTTTATTAATTTCTGTGCAAGGTATAACATCATTTATTGATAATAAAAAGTAAGTCTAACCACTAGTTTTAATATGTAATTCTTTTTTTTTGATCCAGTGAATGAATAATGCATCATAGCTCACATATAATAAACTGTAAAGTACTTTACATGTTCAAATAAAGATTTTAAAACAATCAATGTTTATGGATCAATTTTGCACATAATGTAAAAATGTATATTGCAAAGTTTGGTGTGAAGATTTCTACTGCAGCATTGGGTTGGAAAATTGACTTAAGACTAGTGGTCAGAATTTGTTTTTTTTTTTAGCTTTGCACCTACATCTTAAATTAAAATTGAAGAGAAATCAACCAAACATACAAAGTCATGTGTTTAATCCATGAGCAATATACTACAATACATGTTAAGGTTTTGTGGAATTTTTTTAATCATAAATGTTGAAATTGAAAAACTAAAGTCCTGGGCTATTTTGAAACCCTAAAGTTCGAAACCTAAGATAATGTGTGTTTGTGCATGCTGGTGAAAAACAAAATGTTATTTAAATATATCCACTTTGCAACACAATCTTTGGTCTTGAAAATATTCCTACACATAGGAAGGTAATATACATAACATTATATTTACACTTTTATACAGTGGCGTAAGACACTAGTTAGAGAGTATTAAAGCAGAGTCGTTAGAGGGGAAAAGAGGGTGGGATCAGGTGTGAGGGTCAATTCTTGAGAGCTATGGGTTCAAATAGTTATTGGTTTAACCACAGCAATATTTGCAAAAAAATATATAAGCATATCCTCTTTTTAAAATTTCATACAAAATAGAGCATGTATTTAAACATTGTAAACCATGTTATAAAAGTAAACACTTTGTTTTAAAAAAGAAAAAAAGTTTCTCTGAAATCACAATTTCTATTCATAAACAAAGGAAAAATAGCGCCAAATAGCTACAGTAGCCCCATGCCTTCTTTGGTGCTGACTGACATCTCACAGCTGACTTTCGACAGTAAACATTTAGGTATATACCTAAATTTTGAGCGTCAGAAGTGACAGCTTCTAAACACATGTTTTTGCAGATCTTATGGTTCGGCGTAGGGATATATAATTTGGTTTAGTAACCTTTCAAAGCTTTTAGCTGTCAGACAGCACCAAAGAAGCCGTGGGGCTACTGTATATCAAATTCAACATTAAAAGAAGGATAGAAGGGCAAGGGCTACACACCAGAAAATTGTGTCAAAAGTTCACGATTAAAACAATTAAAACATGACAAAACATAACGATGGAATTTTTAGGGGTACATCAGTCCCCTTGATCAGCAGCCAAAAATTTCATACTTACGTGTTTTTAATTATAAACTCTGAGGGCTACAATTTTTTTTTCTAAGTGTGTAGGGTTTGCCCTTCTATCCTCCTTTCATTTCTAGTCATAATAAATTATTATGCCCTAAGACATTCCACAAATTCCCATATAATAAAAGTGCACACTATCAATGACTTGGGGGATGGAAAAAATCTCTCCTTTATACAACTAAATAGTGGATGAACATTTAGGGCATTTCTGCGAACAACTGTTGGTAATTAAAATAAAACAACAGTTAAATAAATAGGCCATCCGTAATAATTCTTCTAATTGGCCAGATTTGAAACTTATTCTATCATATTTATTTAATTACATATTATATTTTCCTATATGAGCTTTATTTCATTTATATTACTTTAGATTTGTGTTTCTCAAACCGTGGTACATGCACCTCAGGGGAGTATGTGACAGACCACTTAGTTTTTTTTAAACATTGCGTTTTAATACCCATTTGAGTTATATGCCTATTTAGTAATTATGCTAATGGATTAGGGATGAGGAAGGTTGAATTTAAAGGAAATGTATCCACATTTGTATGGAGAGAGAGAGAGAGTGAGAAACCACCTGACCAGGATAAAAACTCAATCTTCTCATCATTGGCAGTCTAGTCTATTGCGAGGGTAGCGGCTTAGATGATGCGGCCACCGAATCAGGTAGAAGCCTCTTAATCAAGTCTAAGCTATTGTTTGTTATGTAACCATAACTGAGAGATTAATTTTATATATATAAAAAAAATCAACCAAAATCATATTCCCAATTTCTTCTGGTTTGGCCCCATCAAACTAACATTATATACCTATTACAATTTTTATGTCTTTTTAATTGGAAATATGAATTTAAAGTCTTTAATCATTAATTTGAAAATAAATTAAGTTTATACCTATTTTGATTATTCTTTGGAGATGTGGAAGATAAAATTATATAAATTATGAATTATGATATTGCTTTGCATTTCTTATTTAAATAGACCTAACCTCTATTTTGTTGAAAACTATTTTTTGTATAGTAGCGGAATAGCTATTAAACAAAAGATAAAAATAGCTGGAACCTAATTAATAACCGAAAAGAAGAGGAACTTTTATTTTGCTCCAAATGGATCTTAAAATATTTATTGGAAGAACAAGAACTCAACCGATAAATATTTTGGCTGAACTCTTTAAGTTTTTAAAGAGACTGTGGCACATTGATTTGCCATTTCCCATCTTCTTAAATGGAATATATCACAGTGAGTTGTTATGTTGAGTCCTCCTAGTTGAGGTTATGAACGAAGTCGTGTACCAAGGCCGGTTCTTTGTTTGCTCGAGTTTCTACAATTCTATCATAATCTGTTTAGTGCTTGATGCACTTAATAAAAAGCATATTCTCCTAACATACGGACAATCTCAACATTATGCTACAGTATTTAATGTAACGAAGGACATCTGGCTTATAACATCGAAAGAGTGATTTACAAAAATATGGCAGAAGGCATTACATTTATTTATCCTACCTTATGAAAATGGAAAACTACAGAATTTCAATATATCCTGCATACAAACAACAAAAGTTGCTTAATTATTTACCCTACAAAGATCATGAAAAGTTAATGAGTATGTAATCTGTGAGAGTATTTTTCAAACAGTAAATATTTTGATAAAAATTATTCAGACCCAGGGACTTGCGATGATTTTGGGTGAGCACTTAAGAATTTAGCTCAAATATATCATTTACAAGCTATAATAAAATTTATTTCATGGGTTTTCTTTGATCTATAATTGTATTTTAGATCTCCCACAACATTTTGTTCAAAGGTCGAAGCCTGGCTTCACCAAAATCTAGATATGTATCGATACCAATATTCGTTACAAAGTTCCATCAGTCAAGAGCTAGCTTCTAGCTATTATGGAGACTTTGTGTGTATCCTTAGGATATCAAGATGACATATGATGAGTTATCCAGTGTGCAATATTATGGACAGTGATAAAAACAATTAACTTTTTAGTTTTGGATCACATTGTTTTGATAGGCGCAGCATTTAAGTGCTTATAGTTATATTCCATTCACGGTAGGAATTACTCTCTGAAAGGTCTTTTTTCCTACCAATATCCTACTATATAGTAGATTTATGGTAGGGAAAAAGGCCTTTCAGAAGTCAATTCCTAGGGTGAATGGAATATATATATATATATACGTCTCAGAGAGATAATAAAACACCCCTGTATATGTCCTTGACAACTTCACTAAGTCTGTCCTAGAATATTTTCCAGACTGCCATGTTTATATTGAAGGTAACACCAACTACCAATAGCATTTAGTGGTTTCTATTATCTAACATCACACTATAGTAACATTTACTTACAATATAAGACAGTAATTGCTTCATGAAACCAAAATCTGTACAAAAAAATAATCAAAGCCAGTTTTAAAGAGTACAATGTTTGATTTGAAGGTATACAGCAAATTATAAAATAAGAAGCTCTACTTATACGAAATAAAAACAAAATAGAGAAAACTTGTGGGGCGAAGGTCGATTCTCCTTTTAGAGGCAACAATTACTTTAATTTCCAGTGGAAGCAGTGTAAATTGTGAACACCGTTCCACTTTTTTTTTTACTCTGCAAGCCACATAGTGTTTGGCCCTCTATACTTATTCCTATCAATACCATATTTCTTGTACTTTATTCTATGCATCAAATCATTATGGTAATAATTAATTGATTAATTATAATTTAATTACTAGGGGTGTTCAAGATCACAGTTAAATGCAAAATGAAACCAAAGAGAAGCTTGAAACATTCAAAGGAAAATTGAAAACAAAAATAAGGTTTATGTTGTCACATAACACTGTGTTTAAATTATCCATTGTTGCATCAAAGTAAAGAAAACACAATATATTATTTGATGCTGATATATCTGGTTTCATCCATGCTTACATTATTTATGTTATTTAATCACAAGCCTGTATTAAAAATGTGTTTGAGTGGGTGTTTTAATAAATCTTTTCATTCTATATCGAAGTTTTCTTCTTCCTTCAAAATGTTTCGAAGATGCGAAGATTTATTGTAGATATAGAAAATTAGGTTTTGAACTGGACATTTCAAAGCTTTGTACACCCCTATTAATTACCACAAGAATTGAATTTCATATAAAGTTTTCAATCGGCAGTTGCATACAACCCTCAAAAATCATGAGTTGGGTCATGTGATTGAACCCTTGAACTTTCATCAGTGCACTTTTATAAATTACAATTTTTACTTGATTTATTGTTTCGCACAAGGCCGTAGATAGGGGGGGTATTGGAAGGTTAGAGGTTCAAACTCCCCTGAAATTTCAAAAACAAAATATATATATGGCTTTATTTATGGTTCAAACAATATCAAAATTAAGATACAAATACAAATTAGGGAGCTGTGTTACCATAAAAAGCACTTCAAATAATTTCTAGAGGTGTTTAATATTTAGAATTTATTCTATCCTCTGGCAATTGGGGAATGTGCTCCCTCCCCCGGAAATTATCGGCTGGCTACGGCCTTGAGTTTCGCAGGTGTTTAACGCAAGTGAAGTGATTGAGGAGGGTGTGGGGGGATGCCGGGAACACAAGCTAATGGCAGTGTTTTTACAGTTTTAGTAGCAAAACAAATAAAATATTTTATTTATTTTGACAAAAAAAAATGAAGAAAAAAAAGTTTTGTTATAAAAACTGCAAAACCCCTGACATTTTCTCACCACTTTAATGCATGAAGATTGAACTTTATAGTAAATGTTCTAACACTTATCTTAAAAAACATTCTAAATAAACCTAGTTCACTAGAAAGTATAATTAATATGTTTTAATAGATTTTTGATGTTTCAAGTCCATCAAAATGACTATTAAACAGGATAATTAGATGACTTGTTCTTAAAGAACAGATACATTACTTGCGATTTCTAGCCATACAATTGTGTGTTTGACACCAAGAAACAATTTCCCTACCAACGTGTTGAGCTTGGCTTCATCACACCATCACAGAAAATGTGTAATATGATATTTTTTAACAAAGCTAATATTAAAAAATAAGACATTACTGAAATTTAGTTCATAGAGCATTTGGAAAATAGAATAGTTTTTGTTAAAACTGTTTGAATGTAATAACTCTTTGATTTTAGAAGTTTTAAAAGTAATTAGCAGGATTATTTTTCATTAAAAGTTAAACTAAGTTAACTGTTGAGAAATGAGTTACAAGCAAAGTATTTAGTTGATAAATAATAAGTCCAAATAGCCATATATTATCCAAATTAACTAATTAATTTAGTCTACAAATATGAATAAACTCATTAAACATTTTAAATATAACTTCTTTTTTTTTACCTTTGTTTTAAAGTATTATACATTTCTCTGCAAATTATATAATTATTGATCTAACTTACCAGAAGTTAGTCTGAATATTTCCTATTATTTAAATCTCTGCCAACACACAAACTAACAAGAACAGGTAGAAGTGATTATTTCACGGTTATTGGGTCAAGTTTGAAGAGGTAGTTAAAGAACCTGAAAAACTAACATATTTTATTTAGAATCAGTAAAGAGTAAATAAAATAGTCCAACGGCCAATTGATAAAAGTCTTCCTAATTCTTCCTGAGACTTGAAAGATTTTTTTTATTTATTGTTGCATTTATGAATGCTGTATTTTATAGCGTAAAATAACCAAAACATTGGAAAAAAATCCTATGTATAAATAACGATTTTGTTGTTGTGTATGTTAAATTTTTATATAAATCTGTAACATGATTTTAAGAATGTTTAATATGAAAAGGTTTCTGATAATTAATAAACAAATGAAAACAATATAAAGACATTGTAAAAGTAATGTACCAGTAAGCAGCAGGGAAGAAAGCCAACTTGGAGAGATGTGTTATACCTTGATAGAAGACAAATTATCTTTTAATTTCTTCATTCTTCCACCTTCTATTCATTATTATTGCTTGCAAAGTAACAGATCTAATGATTTTTATTCAAATTTTTAATATACTATTTTATAATAACACATAAACACGAGAATAAAATCTAGGTTATATTTGACAAAATGAGCATAATACCTTTTCAAAAGTAATCAATATTTTCTTTGTTTATTTATCCTTGTCTGAAAATTTAAATAAAATGATTTATTTAACAATTTTTTTCTATATCTTTACCCACTTTCCATGTGTTTTTGTTTTGTTTCCTCTTTTATGAAGATGCATTGCACATTTCACACTCCCTTCCTGACGATTTTCAACAGAATCAAACGTAGGTCCCGGGAATGAGTGGGTCTATTTTCTTTAGGACGCAGCTATTACCCCCTTGTTCAATGGCAGCAGTGTAAAGTGTGAAACGTGTTCTCCTCTTTTCACTATAAAAGTCGTGCTGTGTTCATTCCTTTTATTCTTTACCTTCTCTCAAAAAACAAAATCAAATTATTCATTATATGTCACTGTGTGACCAAGAATGAAGAGAAGTATAAAGTAGTGAATAGCGAAGTACACTTGTCTTACATACGTTGTCCCCATTCTTACCTACCGTTTAGAGACTGCACAATAAATAGGAAAGAAAGGAGTAAGCTGCAAGCATGTGAAATTAAATATTTTAGAAGCGCCCTGTAGAAGACACGGAGAGAGAAAGAAAGGAACAAGGACGTGAAAGAGAAGTGGGGGGAGGGGCATGAGGTCAGTCGGATGACCCACAAGGAGGAGGGTGAACCAGATAATGGAAGACATAGATAAGAAAGGAGAGAGCTGAAGAAGAGTGATGGAAGGATAAATATTCCAGGGCGGACAGCGTTGGCGAGATCTGGTTCACAAACACCCTACCCGGAGGAGTTCCACGATGATGATGATTACTATATAACAAAGGTTTAATCCATTTGACTTTCAAGGTCGGCACCACTTACATTAATTTTACATATGAGGTTGCACAAAAAAAAAACTGTGCTCAAAATTAAGATAGAGGCTCTTCAAACTTTGGAAAAGTTGTGATTGTTACCAATTTCACTTAGCGCAGTTACTACAGTTACTCATACGATATCAGTCAACATGTACACATGCAGTGAATGCAATGTCTAGAGATCAACGAGTTAAATAAAAACAAGACATAGTTTGCGCATAGGCTCTCCATTATGTTCTTTCAGAGATTAAAATATAGTTTTGACGATTAATGATTTTGTTTGCTTGAACTATAAGAATGAGGCCCAATGTTTGATATATAATGTACACATTTTAGCCCTTTTAGTGCCACGCCTGTACCCTATTCATCTGCAAAGAGTGACAGGTCTGTTTAGGATTTTTGTAAGGTTGTACCAGAAAAATAACCAAAATTTATTTATAAAGCGATTTTTCAGATTGTTCTATTATTTTTATCTGTATACAGTGAAATCTCCCTTAAAAGACATTTCTGAACCACATATTATTTTTTATAATGGATAATTTAAATTTCTCAGGCAAAATAAAATTTAACTCTTTTGGTGAAACAACTTCCCAACGACAGACTTTCTCTGAAATGAATACGGATACTGATAGTGACAGGTATTTTTGCACACAAATCTCTAAGCGGCGGACAACAAATGAAAACACCAGTCCATATACAGTATTAGACTGTAGGAATGTCAGGAATGCTATTGTCTAACGCAAACTATAAGCAGTACCAACTTCCCCCTCTAGGGAAAAGTTTCTAAAATAGCTTATTAGTGTCGACTACTTTACTTAAAAGTCGTACCGCTCTCCCCTGTCGAGCCTTCAGCGGGGACTGTTCCGTTTGTTTGGTCTGTGCTCATGAACACACACACACAGCACAGAAGTCCTACTGTTCACATTTCATTTTATTTGTATATTGTTCTGTGTATTATTAAATTTGTACGGTAAGCAATGTGCAATATTTATTCACGTGTCATAATTATTATCCTCCATATAATACTGCACAATGAAGTAATTAGATTGATGTAGTTAATATCCGTAGTAAATATGTTAACATGGATTAAACTGTTTTCAAACACCATGATTTTTTATATATATTTGTCCAAATAACGGACTTTTTTTTGATCGCAGAAGGTGTCCAATATTAAGAGATTTACTGTATACTGTTCTATAATAGAAGGAAGTTCTATCGTTCGAATGACATACTATACTCCTAATCTATCGGATAAAATCAGAAATAGCGCGGATCTGGAAATCTGATTTCATCCCCTCTGGCGCTTTTAACGTCATAAGGCGGTGCATATCAGTTCGGCTCATGGCACTAAAAGAGTTGACAAGGTTAGAAAACTACCACTGTATGACAGCCCGAGAGAAAGTAAATAACCACTAAGCAAAGCTTACAATAAATTAGCTAATCCTTAGTTTCTAAAACAGCTGAAGGTAATATTGATAAGTTAGTTTAAATGTGCTTTCATAATCGTTCAACAAGTTTGAAACCCAACATTTATAACATTTCATAATAGAGACTAATAAGTACAAGAGTATTTTTTTTTCATTTTCATTCCGAGTTAATAATACTACATTGACTTTTAGAATATACACTATATATTTATATTAAAAAACTGACCATGTAAGTTGAGCAGTCCATGGTATTCTCTGGTTATTTTTGTGAGAAATACCCTTATAACACCCAGACAATTTGCTTCCATGAAGCTTAATATTAAATACATTAAATCACTATGTGTATTACATTAACATACTCTTTTAGTTCTGTTTGGATAAAATTAAATGATTTAATTTGAACAAAAAAAAAAAAAAAAATTCTTCAAACACTGTAATGAAACTTTACACGAAAATTTCTTCAAACATATTTTTATGTCAAACCAAAATTTATCATATCTTATCACTGGTTCATTATTATTAAGTTCCACAGCACACTTAACTTTCAAATTTCATAATTATCATTCATCAAACACAACTTTTTAATCAATGGTAAGTATTGTTAGGACAATGTAAAATATAATTGACCATTTTATTTTTTTGTACAAAATAATCACGAATAAATTTTCACAAAATTCCAAGGGTTCAAGGCGCATTGTTTCGTCTGTTTTAATGAAATAAATATGAGAGAGTCGAGGCTGCTAGTAGATGACTCCTCTGTCTAGAATCAAACTGACCGTCGGTGAGCTGTAGTGGCGATGCTGACAACCTTTCAGGAACTCTGGCGATAGAGGGGGTTGTTTTGGACAACAGCACAGGCACGACCCGATGGGGAACGAGGATCTCCTTCCGCCCGGAGAATTCTTCGGTCGCTTGTGCACCGGTAGGTCGTCGGCGTCTTCCGCTTCCAGGCAGTGATTTGTTTCCGCAGAGTCACAGTAATGCACAGTATGTTTGGGAGTGTTGTTGATCTCACTAACTTCGCTATCGAGGAGACACTCTTCTTCACTTATTTCCACCTTATGGGTCTCGTGGCTTACTTGAGGCTGTTCCGTTACCAGACCTGTCTCGACTGTAGTCGTGCCATTGCATCGCGGGACGTCGCTCTTGCTGCAAGAGTCGGAAGAGTCTCGTCTGTTGATCCTTTCATCTGGTTGGCTGGTGAGCGTGGTGAGAGTAACAGGAGAGTCCATGTTGAGTACGTTGTCGCTTAACCAAGGGTGGGAGAGGCACTGCTGGGTCGTCAGACGCAAACTGCTCCCAACACGGAAAAAAACATTATACATTTTAAAATACAATGCTTGAGAATATTATTGTAAACCATTGTACAATATCCCCATAGCTTCTTTGGTGCTGACTGACAGCTCACAGCTGACAGATAAAAGCTTCAAAAAGTTACCAGATCAAATTATATATCTCTACGCCGAACCATATTATTTGCAAAAACATGTGTTTAGCAGTTGTCAGTTCTGACGGTCAAAATTTAGGTAGATACCTAAATGTTGACTGTCAGAAGTCAGGTGTGAGCTGTCAGTCAGCACCAAAGAAGCCATGGGGCTACTGTACAAGAAAATTGAGCAAAAAATTCTAAATCAAATATTTTTCAAAGATATACGCAAAAAACTTTTTTTAATAGAATATTGCTTTGAATTTAAATTTAATGTTGTTTCTATGTTTAAATATCCATACTGTCATTAAAAAAGAAAGTTTTCAGTATTTTACAGGTCAAGTTGCAGGAAAGTTTGGAATGCCTGTTTTTCTTCCAGTTCTCGATCTCGCAGTACCCACCTAGGTTTGGTGACTAGAGTGGCTCGTATGAAGTCTTTGGCTCTGTCGGACACCCCTTCAAACAACTCCTCTGGGAACGTGAGACAGCATCGAGAGATATTGCAAAACGTCTCTTGTTTGGTGTCCCCGGCAAAGGGCGAGTAGCCAGAGACGAGCACGTATGCCAGAACACCGACAGACCTGCGCATAAAACCAGAGACATTGCCACTCCTGGAGGGAACTACTTTGTTTCTTTCCCGTGCGGAGAAGATGTAAAATGCAATGAAATCTGTGGTGATGATTTGAGCAAAGAGGGATGCATGTAAACATGAAAATAGGTTTATTTAGTTTGATTTAGTTGAATAAAAAAACAAAATGACACTTATTAGAAGTTATAGAAAGCTTGTGATTGCTTTCATATTATCCCAAATATTATGCAGCTTTTCAAAAAGATGAGTTTTTGGATTGTCATTTGAGAGAAACGAAAGCGCCCACCCACTGCATCTTAGTACCTGTTGAGGTTATACGCTTACATTAATTATGCTAGTGGAATAAACCCGAGGAGCGTAGAATTTTGGAGGAAATGTAGCCATATTTATGTGGGGGAAGAGTGGGAACCCATTCGGGGTGGGGGGACTCAGTACACCCGACCGAGATTCGAACCCTGGTCTCCCCAACATCAGAAATCCAGCCCAGCAGAAGAGCGGCATGCTTGACCATGCTACTATCGATGAGTGTAAGCAAAAGCTCACAAATTATTTTTTAAGTTTAGGTATAATGAGTATGTTCGGACCAGTATTTAAGTTCCTTGATTTTTCCTTACTTTTCCCTGGGGTTTGTCGCCTGCTTGTAGCCACAATAATAGCTAACCTTCCAATCTCCCGAACAAAGAGTGGGCTGGTAAAATGTTTGTACCAACAATGACAACTGTTTAAGAAGCTACATGTGACGGAAGATAACCAGCCCTTGTCTTAATGAGAAGTCAAACACTCCAACTCTACCCCCCCCCCCCCCCCCCCCCCC
>CABFOW010000244.1:273112-299556 GCA_902141385.1 Timema californicum
GTTCGGGTTATACGCACTTACGCTAATGTGTAATGGTAGAGTGATTGTGAGATGAAATGGGGGACCTACAGTTTAACGTGGGATCCGAACCACGGTGGAGGCCTGGCATTCCCCACATTCACAAGATGTCTTGTCAGAGGTGAAGGAAG
The DNA here is from genome assembly GCA_902141385.1 of Timema californicum. NCBI lineage: Eukaryota > Metazoa > Arthropoda > Insecta > Phasmatodea > Timematidae > Timema > Timema californicum. The sequence continues at coordinate 273,262 of CABFOW010000244.1, forward strand.
CATTTGGTAATCAGATAAATCTGTGCCGGGACCGAGGATTGAACCCCGGCCGCCAGCATAGAAGTCTGACACCTTACCCCTAGACCACCAGGTCACCTCCCTCAGTACTCCCAACCAGGATTCGAGCCCCAGTTTCCCCATCATCGACATTTCAGTCTATTGTGGGAGTGACGCCTTAGACCATACGAACACTGAAGCGGGTCCTTGTTAAATTCTCCGATTGCAATAAAGAGCGCGGCGCGATGAAACGACGCTCCGTTAGACGCCGGCTGGCCGACGCTAATGCCCCTCTAGTTTTGTTTTTTTGTTTCCAGTTTTCCGAAAATAGTGCGTGTCCCGCGAGAGCTAAACCTGTCCCCAAGAGAAGAAGAGGTTTTTTCAAGGTCAGAAGACGATGATCCCCTTCTGGAGCACATTCTTGGCCCTGTCATGGATTATACTCGGTACTATTTGTGTCCTGCTGGGTTAGGGCCGGTTCACAATGGTACATTACAAATTGCAGTCGTTATGTGAACATTATCAAAACAGATACCTTAAAAATATAATTATATTGTCCCTATTAGAGTTAATTTGTGGACCATTAATTCAATATTTTTATGCTAATGTTATAATTCACTTTGATATAAAACCTGACTTTAAGTATTATTATTATTAGCACCGCGTCTTACTACCTGTTCGGGTTATACGCACTTACGCTAATGTGTAGTGGTAGGGTGATTGTGAGATGAAATGGAGGACCTACAGTTTAACGTGGAATCCGAACCACGGTGGAGGCGCGGCATTTCCCACATTCACAAGATGTCTTGTCAGAGGTGAAGTAAGGGTTTGGAAATCAAATAAATCTGTGCCGGGACCGAGGATTGAACCCCGGCCACCAGCACAGAAGTCTGACACTTTACCCCTAGACCGCCAGGTCACCCTGACTTAAGTAAAAATAAAGACTAAATAAATGTATTTGGTTAAATAACATATTTTACACCTAAGTCGTTCTTTCACATTCCTGATAAATTATAAACAGATTAATTGTGTCATTAAACTTTACTAAAACAAACAAAACACTACCTAAATATTTCAACTAGTAAATTTAAGTAATTATATATATAATATAAACATAGGTTGGATTTCAGTTTTAAATAAGCCACGGTCAAATGTGGAAGTTGTAACGGGACCAGGCCAGAGAGCAGCGGTTGTGAGCCCTGCTTCGTGGGAGTGCGAGAGTGTGAATGGTCCAGCGGACGGTAGCACCCTCTCTTGGCACGGCCGCCAGAGGGCGACGCGCGTGCCTGCTGGCCAGGTATGCGGCTTCGTGGCTCCTATACGCATACTCCACCCCGCCCATCCACTAGAATAACTCGCATGGAGACGACATTCTTATGTGGGAAATATGTTAATTTTGTGAATACAGGCGGCAAAAAATTGTTCAGATGAGCCTTCAGTTCAAAGTTAAATATTACTCCAATAAAACGCAACTATTCAAAATCTATGTACGGTAAGTTTGGAGAAAGTTTAAGTCTGGTAAATTAATACTGACTAAGCTCTTTTCTCTCTTATTTTAGTACATTTATTTATTTTAGCACGCATTTGTAATAATTAGCCTAGTGTTTTAGGTATGAGTTTAGATCAAATTTAGAGGAAGTATACCTGCATTTGCGTGGAGGGAAAATTGTGGAACCATTTAGGGAAAAAACACCCTTAGTACAACCTACCAAGATTCGAACCACAATCCATCCGTCATCGGCAGCCCAGCCTATAACGAGGGTGACGCCTTATACCATGTGGCCACCGACATGTGTCTGGCAAGGAGAACGTCCTATAATCCCCACACACGTCTAATGTGACCTCCTTTTAGCCTCCAACTAATTTACTATTTACCGTCTCATCCCTTTGGTAACACTCTAACTTAGATCAGTGGTATGGTATTGAACCGGTCCTCGACATTCACTAACTCCAGAAATAACGTGGATTTATATTGCTACTGGACGGAGCTGTCCAGCGGTAGGAGGAAAATAAAATCTACAGTATAGTTTGTACTTTGACCCTCCCTATTGAATTACATCGGTCGACTAATAAAGATCCATAATAAGCTCCTATACCTCTTACCTTTCATTTCCCGGACATTTAGGTCTTTAAGGATCAAATACAATATGTGGATTCTTGGACTTTTCAAGGTGGAAACTTTCAACTTTTAAAGTATATTTACAAGTCCTTGTATCTAGCTAGAGTAATAGAAAATAGTTTTGTTTTCATTCCTGTAAACAAAAAACTCTAACCATGTTAAAGAGTGTCAATATTTAACCTAAGCGCAACACCTGAGCTACCTAGACAGACCCCTTAAGGTGGGGATGTAGAAAACGCGAGTTAAGGCCAATGTTTTTGCAGTTTTTTATAGTAAAACATATTTATTTTTTTCCGAAATATAAAATTTTAACAAAGTAAATGCATTTAGTTTAATTTTCTACATATAGACGCATCAAAAGTTCTTGATTATGTGTCAAGATCATCGCAAAATTTGACCAGAAATTTTTTAAATGAATGGAAAGAGTCCTGGTGAAATTCCAGGATGCTCGTAACATCAGATTCTACTCTCTACGGACATTAACAAAAATACTTCTAAATTGATAGACAATTGCTGGGGGTCAATCTTTGAAAGATCTAAGTTTGTAAAATTATCCTCCAGCCACCACTGGTGTAGATTACAACGCTTTTACGATCGCATTAAGAAATTGTTTTTTAACAACACCAAGAAAATTATCTTGGTGGCCACGTGGTCAAACGCGCAACACTCGCAGTAGATAAGAATGCCGATGGCAGGGAGATCGAGGTTCGAATCTCGGCCGGGTGTACCGAGTTTTTTTTTTCCAAAATGGTTTTCCATTCTCCCTGCACGCAAATGAAGGTACTCTTCCCATAAATATAACCATCTTCGTTCCTAAAGTCATTAATAGCAATTAGTACATAAGCGTATAAACCGGACAGATAGTAAGACGTGGTGTTATAAAACCCAGTAAGACAACAAATGACTTAAAACTCAACACAGGTTTCCGCATACCTCAATCCTATACCACTGTAGGTGACCTGGCGGTCTAGGGGTAAGGTGTCAGACTTCTATGCTGGCGGCCGGGGTTCAATCCTCGGTCCCGGCACAGATTTATCTGATTACCAAACCCTTCCTTCACCTCTGACAAGACATCTTGTGAATGTGGGGAATGCCAGGCCTCCACCGTGGTTCGGATTCCACGTTAAACTGTAGGTCCTTCATTTCATCTCACANACGTTAAACTGTAGGTCCTCCATTTCATCTCACAATCACCCTACATTACACATTAGAGTAAGTGCGTATAACCCGAACGGGTAGTAAGACGCGGTGCTAATAATAATAATAATAATAATAATAATAATAATAATAATAATAATAATAATAATAACAATAATAATATACCACTGTACAGAATATCTTCAAAGAGCCTCAAAGAGTAATCTATAAGCAACCAGCCAATCTACGCAACCTAATTGTAAACCCCAACCACCAAACCCCACTATTCAGCCCGAATCCAAATGAGTATAATTTATTACATGTTGAATGACTTTTATTTCAGTTTAAATTAGACCAACCGATCGAAATATCTCTTAGGGCCAGTTTCATAGACAAATTTAGTACGCCTCAAGTGCGGTGCTACACTAAATACAAGACCACACCTACCTAAACTAGAATGGAATGGGCCAGTTTCCTATGCGAAAACGGCCCATTCCATTCGAGTTTAGGTAGGTGTCGTCTTGTACTTAGTGTAGCGCCGCACTTGAGGCTTACTAAGTCTGACTATGAACCTGGCCCTAAGTCTGACTATGAACCTGGCCCTAAGTCTGACTATGAAACTAGCCCTAAGTCTGACTATGAAACTGACCCTAAGTCTGACTATGAAACTGACCCTAAGTCTGACTATGAAACTGACCCTAAGTCTGACTATGAAACTAGCCCTAAGTCTGACTATGAAACTGGCCCTTAGTCTGACTATGAAACTAGCCCTAAGTCTGACTATGAAACTGGCCCTAAGTCTGACTATGAAACTGGCCCTAAGTCTGACTATGAAACTGGCCCTAAGTCTGACTATAAAACTGGCCCTTAGTGTCCCAGCTCACCTACCCCTGGCTGTGAGCTACCTAAGAAAATCTAACTGCACTAAGAAACCAGATATTGCACTTGCAAACAAACATGTCTGCAAGTTGGAGATGGTCATGTTGAGCCCAATCTGTAAAGGATTCTGAGATTCCAGACTTTTACGACACCTGGAGATATATTATTAGTCTAAGTGAGTTGTGTGTCCTGCATTTAAGAATACGGAGAAAACTGATAACTACGTGCGAGATAGAAAACTGCGGAGAGAGGATAAAAAAACACATTCGCAGTTGCTTAATACATTAAACACTCTGTGAGTATATTCGGGTCATTACAATTAATGTGAAATAAAGAGGTCTGTGGCACGGATATTTGACAACGAACGTTGGAAACGGTCCAGGAAAGTATTCACCACTTCCAAGTTACTAGGACACAAGTTCTCGAAAAAACACGCGAAGAATGAAGAGAGAAACAACAAATAATTCAATAGATAGCTTGACCAGACCGAGGTCTTTAATTGCGACATTCATTAAACTGTGTCAGATAACAGTTTATCGATCAGAATAATTAATTATATACTCAACATAAATCTGACGCTAGCTACTGTATTTTTTATTTTTTTTAACACCTCGTCTTACTACCCGCGCGGGCTATCCGCTAAACTAAGACAAACGCGTGCTACCAGAACGAGTAGGGAGACGTGGTACTAAAGGAAATACATTTATCTAGCGGAACAATATTTTGTTTATTTTAGTCAAAAAGTGCAATAATATGGGCCTTGGCCCAAAAACTCGCGTTCCCTTCCTCGCCACCTTAGAAAGAACCTTGCACTTGAGGGTGATTATAAAAATCGAGTCAAGTCACGGTTTTAAAAAGTTCGGGAGGGACTGCTGTAAGCCATTCCGGTAAACGGTACGGTGCTCCGAGCAGACTTTCTCTTTTTTATATAAAAAAAATTGAGACTATTACTTAAAACTAGCAACATTTGATAAACGAAATAATAAACATTGTTGCAGAAACACGATGGGGGAAAGGGGTGGGGGGTGTAAGTCATCACATTTCCCTAACAGGCATGGATAAAATATTATTTAGATTGAAAAATGACACCTGGACACACGGGAATCGAACCCGGGACCTTGGGCTTAGTACATCAATCCACCGAGCTATCCAGGAATCGTCCCAATCATATTTTAAGGCAAAGTCTGTTATGTCGTCATAAGAGACAAACTAAAACGTATATAAAATAAGAAGAAGAGAATAAAAATCATAAACAAGATATAACCTTACTATCCATTATTATTACTCCTTACCAAATAAACATTAACATTATCATAAAACTTAGCTATATTCACGGTAGGAATTGACTTCTGAAAGGCCTTTTTCCCTACCATAAATCTACTATATAGTAGGATATTGGTAGGAAAAAAGACCTTTCAGAGAGTAATTCCTACCGTGAATGGAATATATTCAAGTCATCATAAATAAAATAATACACACTTCTACATAAACATATTAATAAAAACGTAACCTCTCTGTCCACCAGAGAACATAACGATCAGCTTCCGATTTCAGAAACCTCAACTAATATATATATATATATATATAAAAGCTAATATGTCGGAAACTATTAGTTTTTAATATATAGCTACAACTTTACAATGATACGTTATTTTCCTAACTCAAAAAGTTCCGCTTATGTAAAAATATATCCCCAAAGTCAATTTCATAAAATAATGACCCATTTTTTTTTTAATGTCAAAAAGTGCTCGAATAAGAAATTTAATCAAAATCGTTTGAGGGGGTTTCGATAATCAGTTTTTCCTTTCCTATTTCCCTCCAGTAAACGGCCCATAATTTTAAGGTTGGATGTATAATTCCAGAAAATATTTTGGGGGAACCTTATTAAAGACCTAGACACAAGTTTTATCCCGATAGGTAAAATGATTTCGGCTCCGGGCCTCAAGAAAACCGGGTGGGGGGGGGGGGTTCATGAAACGTCGACATTTATATATTATATACAGTAGCCCCATGGCTTCTTTGGTTCTGACTGACAGCTCACAGCTGACAGGCAACATTTTGGTATATACCTAAATTATGACTGTCAAAACTGACAGCTGCTAAACACATGTTTTTACAGATCATATGGTTTGGCGTAGGGATATATAATTTGGTCTGGTAACTTTTTAAAGACGTCAGCACCAAAGAAGTCATGGGGCTAGTGTAGTGTGTCGGCTGGGCGGATGACTGGAATGTTTGTCGACAACCCGATCCTCATCCAGCGACCTTGTGTTGCCTCCGACAGGGCGGGGTTGCACCGGAGACACCCTCCACCCGGCCATAGGTCAGACGACCGTAAGTACACACCGGAGTGGGACCGCGGAGGAACACTACAGACGGTTAATTACTCTAATGAGGTAAGGATGAGAAAGTAAGTCTTATCTGTACGACAGGAGAATGGGAAACCACCCTCAGTAGACGCGACCGGGATTCGAACCCCGACCTCTCCAGGTCCATGTCTATCGAGAGAATGACACCTTAGACCGTTCGGCCACTGAAGCGGATAGACCAGTGGTTCACAAAAGGTTACCTAACTGGTACTAGAAGCTTAGAATGGATCTTTGCGAGTCGAACTATGCCATTTAGCTGGCATTGTTTTTTTTTAACACCAAACTCCCTGTACTTTTCAGGTTTCACAGAAGAAATTACCACTTTCCCAGGCAGCTTGGACTGAAGATAGGAGTAATTAATACAGCTTTATTTCTCATCAAACTGACCAAGTGTGAAGTTGTGTAACTTATGTTTAAAACAGGATGAGCTAAGATTGTTTTGGGTAATACATATTCTGTCGCTTCACAGCCCTTGTTTAAGGGGTAGTAAGACCTGTTTAAATCAACGTGCTTAACTCTTCAGTTCCCGTTTTCATCCATCCAAAGGCCTTCAATGTTAAGCTTTCAGTTAAATACCCCAAATTAACAAATATTCCAGTATTTTTACTATTTTCTACAAAATTACCTGCGTTTTGTTTTTTTCAGCCACAAAATATTCCCAGTGTTATTCCAGGTTTTTTTCAGTTGCGCGGCAACACTGTAGGGGAGTAAAAATACATAATTGCATTGTCATTTGTTTTCCTCCTGCCCTGTTTGCTCTACTGACGGACGGACGTTTCTGATATATATATATATATTTCTGCTTGACCCTTCTAGCGCCTTAGCCACGACGACAGTCAAGTTTCCTGGCCCTGATCATGACCTTAACTTTATTAATTAGTACTAACATGTCCTAAATCCGATCATTGGTTCAAAGATGACGAGTTTATGATCGAGTTAAGTGGTCTGTCCTTCGTTTTAAATAATCTACATGAACCAAAACTGGTATACATTTAATTAGGCCTGCAGAGGTAATATCAAACATCAACTTAAACACAGGTTTGTATCAGCGCACGGCAAACAAACGATATTAACCTAGGACAGCAATGCCTAGCGTCAAATACCCAAACACATTCCTAGAAGTTTTAATATATATTAAAACTCCAAAGCGTAGTAATTATTTCAACTTCCAAGCTCGTGTCGTTTCAAACCAAGGAATCCTAGACTTGACCACTTCAACTAATGAAAATGATAGGGGTTTAGTTCAATGGAAGACGATAGTGTTAAGTCCGGGAGTAACAAAATTAAACACAATCCTTTCTCAAAGACGCATGGATCAAATATTTTATAACGGCGACTGTTAAACTCATTTTGGCCATATTATTGTCAGAAGGCGAGTATAGTCCAATTTTCAAAGGAAGAACCTTTTAGAAAATACAATCTTGTTATTGCGGTCAACATTAACAATAATGTTTCACTTTACTTTTAGTGTTATTTTATATGTATATATAATATCTGTCAAAAGTGACAGCTGCAGTCCACATGGCTTGACATATGAATACATAAAAGTAGTTCTATCAGATTTTCTAGCTGCCAGACAAAACCCTTCCTATGAAAATTGGACTTTACTAGATCTACTTTTACATGTCAAATCATGTCATCTGTAGATTTCATCAATATAGATCTATAAAATAGTAAAAACCTGTTTAGGTGGCCGCATAGTCTAAAAGCGTCTCTCTCACAATAGACTCGACTGCCGATTACAGGGAGATCGGGGTTCGAATTCCGGTTGGGCGTGTTGAGGGTGGTTTTACAAGCTTGTTTTCCCCTCTATCTCCATGTAAATCCCTCACTATTAAGATATTAGCGTGTAGCCTGAACAAGTAGTAAGAAGCGGCGCTAAAAAATGAAACGGTATCAATGCAAACTAAAAAACACCGTAATTTTTAAACATGCCTTACTACCAAAATCCTATTGCAGTTAAGGTCCTTTTAATTATGTTAGTAGCCGATACTCCACGCATGAGCTAAACAATAGCATTAGCATCTCCGGGTTCCCTCGTCCCTTTATTTGCCACACGTTAACACGCCAAGGACCAAGGTCACTGGGAGATATATCGCCGTCTATGACAGCAACAACCGTACCGATGATATCGCGTCAAGATTCAAAGTCGCCCGGTAGTTTTTAACAGTTCAACCTTCCATACTTGTTATAAGTTAGAACAATGTCACTAGTACGTGCGACTAAATATAGTTCTGGTAAATTATGTTTAAAGTAATTTGGTTTGAAGGGGGTGATTACCTTAATTGGCTGTGACAGTCAAAATACCAGACCAGGCCGAATAAACAACTGAACTTAACACAGTTTTTTCATTAGGTAAAGTAATAATAATAATAATAATTAGCACCGCGTTTTACTACTCGTTGGGTTATACACTTTAAGTACTAATTACTCTAATGGATTAGGAACTGGGAAGGTTGAATCAGAGGAAGTGAACCCGCATTTGCGTGGAGGGAGAGTGGAAAACCATTTAGGAACCCCCCCCTCCCAGTTCACCCAACCGAGATTCGAACTTAGATTTTCCCGTCCTCAGCAGTCAAGTTCAATACGGCTAGCGCGTTAGCCAACTACGCCACCGATGTGGGCTGTTCGGAAGTTGTTTGTTCGTTTTAGGTCTCCTTCAATCCATCTTTAAATTTNAACCTCGATCTTCCCGTCCTCAGCAGTCGAGCTCAACACGACAAGCGCGTTAGCCAACTACGCCACCGAGGCGGGTGGGTAAAGTAATATTAGGAGTTTTCACAAATATATTTATTTTCTTTCAGACTATGCTAATGTTCTCAATTTAACTTTTTAGTGAGGCTCTGTATTTAAGAGATCCTTCCTACAGGTGATTATAATACGAAAGTCCAACTGGATGGGTCATATTGTTAGATAAACTTGCTTATTGAATGACGTCACAGAACACATAAGGAGAAGAGGCAAAAGGCAGCAGAAGGACCACGAATGCAACTGATTTGGTTATCCTAATCAAGGGAGAATAAGATTAGGGTTCAGGATTTAAAAAAGGAAACTGCTGATTGGACACGCTTCCTTTCGAAAGAGAGAATAACACCAACTTATAATATGTTATCATGAATCAATCTTAAGCTTGATTATAAAACCATCCATCAATGTACAGATGGTAAAAAATCAAATTGATTGAATTGACATTTATAGTAATATAATCATGTCACAATATTTGACTGTACATTACAACACTAATAAAAAACTTGATACACTAGCTATTACGCAGTAAAAAGAAACGCCATAACGAGTGTTACAAATCTATTCCCTGGAAACAATTAGTAACGAACAGACGATGAATATAATGTACACTTTCTTTAACCTGAACGGTCTCGCCTTACAGATTATACCATGGATCTAGGCCTATATTATAAGCCACACCAGAATGTAGAAATGGAAGGTTACCGTGCTACGTTTGAGATAAACTGAGTGTACTTACGGTAAATAATTAGAACAATAGTCATTAAAACGTTTGGTTAAGTACTGCGACTGTATTGCCAGCGATTTCCGCGGGCTAATTATCTGTTCCCAGTGCGGTAAATGTCGACTTAACAGCTGCACCTTATTACCATATCTGGTCTGAACCCCTTTGGCGATGACACTCCTAGACAGAGCGGAGCCGAGCTGCGCCCAATGGCCACCCCCACCTTCCACGCTCAGCTGTTCCGCGGTGCAACTCTTACTTTCTCGGTCTCACGCAAATAGACTTAGCAGGAATTATAATCAGTGGCGCACCCAGGAGATAGTAAGCAGGGCACTTGATTCTCATCACCCCAAATAAATGCAATAGAAGTCTGAAATACAATAAGGTGGGGGATGTAGGGACGCGAGAAGAGGCCAGGGTTTTACAGTTTTTATAACAAAACTATTTTTTTGGCCCAAATAAATCAAACATATAGTTTAGTTTTCTTCACCTTGTGATGTCAACAGTTGTTGAATATCTGTTAAGGACATAACAAGATTAGCTGATAAACTTTTTAAACAAAGAGAAACGGCTGTCATTAAATTCCAGGACACCCATGACATATATTCAACAACTGTTGATATCACCGTGTGAAGAAAATTAAACTATATGTTTATACTGGAGAATTATTTGATTTATTTTGACCAAAATAATGTTTTCCAATAAAAACTTGCAAAGAGACTTGTCTTTTATCGCTCCCCCTACACCCCCACTTTAAATACAACTATTATACAGAACAGGTGTCGGCTGCCTTTTTGAACTTCAATCAACTGTGAGTTGACTTATCAAAGGTCCCGGGACCCCCCATCGTTTCTCCACTCTACTTTTGATATTTTGTGGGGTCTATGCATCATATATTTCCCCAAATACAAGATGCACTCCCTTTTATATAAAAAAATAAAAATATATTATATAGTGAACATTTTTAGATATTGTTTAGCACCGCGTCTTACAACTACCCATAAGTACTAGTCACGCTCGTGTGTTCGGGATTAATAAGGTTGAATTTAGAGGAAACGTACCCGTATTTGCGTGTGTGGAGAGTGAAAAACAATTTATTAAAATCAAATCACTCTCAATACCTCTGACCGGTCAATGCGAGAGCGACGCCATTTGACCACCGACGCGGGTAGGAATGCTTGCTACTCGTACACCAACTTGGGAAGTATTCTTGGGAACAGGCCCCCTTGTTCCACAGATGCACCGGAAGAGAAAAACAAAACACGTAAAAAAAAAAAATTACTCGTGTGATTTACAATAAAAAAAATTTGCAACACAAGTTTCCTTGGAGGTAACATGATCTGAGACCCGTGGGACCCGGGTTTGGGGTACACCGCTTCCTCCTCCCGACACAAAACACTATCATTACCATCCACCATTACCCTACTTTTACTTTCAGGCTCGTAAACACTTTCACTGCGAACTCCCGCCCGCCGGAATGCGATCTATGCACGACTGTGACGCTCCTAGCGAGATATTCACACACTAACAAGGGGCACACCACGTGGCTCGCTGGACACCGGTTCGATTCCCGTGTCCGGGTATCATTCTTCAGCAGTATTTAATTCAATTATTCAAATATGATAATAAACTCTATTTAAACTGGAAGGTAGCAGTCTTACCTTAAAGAATTACACTATGACCCTACCTTATAATCTGCGCCATAGTAGAACCAAGCAAGTAAGCTTGCTATATTTCAGGGTAAACTAAGAGTACATCCTCATGTTTAGAAAATGGATGTGAAATGCCCCAATATATACATTTTTCTAAGTTTAATTTTATCATGGTGACCTGGCGGTCTAGGAGTAAGGTGTCAGACTTCTATGCTGGCGGCCGGGGTTCAATCCTCGGTCCCGGCACGGATTTATTTGATTACCAAACCCTTCCTTCACCTCTGACAAGACGTGTATTAATCACAACTTGTGAATGAGGAGAATGCCAGGCCTCCACTATGGTTCGGATTCCACGTTAAACTGTAGGCCCTCCATTTCATCTCACAATCACCCTACCATTACACATTAGCGTAAGTGCGTATAAACCGAACGGGTAGTAAGACGCGGTGCTAATAATAATAATAATTTTATCATATCATATATTTTAATTATTTAAAAAGTAATTTTGTATCTCAATATAAACTATCCAGAAAGAGAATCCGCTGACGACAAGGACATTCCGAGCCTCATCTCGTAGAGGTCGTTGCAGTTACCCCGAGTACTAACCACGCGCGCGTGCCAGTCCCAATAGCGCACTTGGCGAGAGTCGACCTTGCGTCCCACGCGGCGAGTACAAGTGTCGAGTGTTTCGTCCCACGGGCCTCAGCCACGCAACTCAGACCGCATAACTGCAGGCCACGCGTACTTGGACAATATCCCTCCACGGTCCGTTTATTACGCCGACATTACGCTGGGTTTATCATTAATGTATAACGCATAGCTTACAGAGCACGATTCATAATAACAATACAATTATTTGTTTAAATGCTTCATTTAAGGGTTCATTTGAAGGAAAACATTCGTTAAACAGTTCCTTTTAAAACGTCAAATTAATTATTATATTATTATTATTATTATTATTAGCACCGCGTCTTACTACCCGTTCGGGTTATACCACGGTGGAGGCCTGGCATTCCCCACATTCACAAGATATCTTGTCAGAGGTGGAGGAAGGGTTTGGTAATCATATAAATCTGTACCGGAAGTCAAATTAATCTAATCTGGTGTTTACTGTACTAATCAATCAAATTTGATTTAGCCAAAGTTTTATTCTGATTTTATTATTGGCATTAATACTGTGGGAACCAAAATTCAAATGCAATTCCCCCACCACCCCCCTATTTTCAATCATTTTTACAACAGTATTTATTGACGCTAAAACAAAGAAAATTCGTTAATAACAAACAAGTTATGGCTACCACAATATATTTTACCGTTTGCTTGTATATATTCGCATTCTCATTGACTGATCCGTCTCAAGTCGAAAGGCCGTAAATGCTCAAATCCATGGATAATACAAATGAAGTATCAACTTGTGTTGTGGACTATTCACTATATTTCGATTATGAACGCCATCGTTGAAAATAATGTTGTTTCAACATCTTGAGCACTATGTGATAAGCACTATTCGTTATTTATTAATTTAAACCCAGCCTAATCGACGGCGACTGGGCATCACCTCTATTGATAAATGCGTTATCGTGGATTCAAACCCGTTCCAGACTCTCCAGTGGCGTTACAGTAAAATTACTTTGAGGGGAGGGGGGGGGGATATTATGTATCGAGACTATTTTTTTCCTCGTATCTTTCAGCAATTTGAGAATTTTAAGGGCGTAAAGTGGTGAATCTTTTGAAAATCAAGTTGTAAGCCTGGCCTTAAATTTTACCGTTTGCTTGTATATATTCGCATTCTCATTGACTGATCCGTCTCAAGTCGAAAGGCCGTAAATGCTCAAATCCATAGATAATACTAATGAAGTTAAATATGTATCAACTTTATGCGTTGTGGACTATTCACTATGTTTCGATTATGAACGCCATCGTTGAAAATAATGTTGTTTCAACATCTTGCGCACTATGTAATAAGCACTATTCGTTATTTATTAATTTAAACCCAGCTTAATCGACGGCGACTGGGCATCACCTCTATTGATAAATGCGTTCTCGTGGATTCAAACCCGTTCCGGACGCTCTGAGCGTAATTAGTCTCCTCTCCAGTGGCGTTAAAGTAAAATTACTTTGAGACAGGGGGGGTATTATGTATCGAGAATATTTTTTCCCTCGTATCTTTCAGCAATTTGAGAATTTTAAGGGCGTAAAGTGGTGAATCTTTTGAAAATCAAGTTGTAAGCCTGGCCTTAAAAACTTAGCCTACAGGTATGCATTTGACACATTTTTAATGCTCCATATCAGTGATTCTCAACCAGAGTTATACGCATAATTATGTAATAATCATGCTAATGATTTTAGGGATGAGTAAGATTATATTTATAGGGAGTGTAGCCACATTTGTGTGAAGGGATAGTGGAAAACCATTTTAGAAAAAAAAACTCATTATACCCGACCACGATTCGAACCTCAATCTCTCCATCCTCGGCGGTCCAGGTTACTGCAAGAGTGACGCCTTAGACCAAGCGGTCACCGAGGCGGGTGATTATAACATTAAAATAATATTTTAGAGCAAAGTTTTAGTACCGAAGGACCATTATTAGTAAATAAGGCAATACATACACTTGAAATATTTTACTAAAACGTATGAGTTAATTATTCATTAACCTTATTGGTATACACGTCCATTTGAAATCTATTCTTATCGAACTAAGGACCGGTCTTATGACTACAGAATATATATTGCTATCGGGAGGTAATAGTTAGCGACCAGATAAAGGACATCTCAGCCACTTTAATATTTTACGCGTATTATGAACTGAACTTATCTTTTGGATAACTATCTGTAGGAAAAATAAATATTTATGCAGAAAACGCAAGGTTGGTTCTGTTTTTACCGCCGTGCGCATTCGTATAAGCCCTGCTGATAGCGCTACTACCTGGCTAGTGGCTACAATGCTCGACATTTGTTAAATAATGGCGGCTAAACGAGTGCGAGTAAACAGAAGGCGTCACGTGGGTGCAGAAGCTAAGTTGTCTGGAAAGTTGCAAATACTAATTTCGGTGTCTGTCAAAATGTGATCAGTAAATTAGTACAACGTTTACAACATTTCATTTAATGTACTCACATTTAGATAATTTGTTCTTATATAACTATAACGCTACAAATAGCTTGTCAGTTTTTATATAAGTGTGAATTATTTGTTCTAACTTTATTTATAGTTAGAGCCCAGGCCTGTGTCTACTAAACACGCGAACCAAGATTTTTAACTTAAAACAGATTCTTATAGGTGAGACTTCATGAAAAACAATGCATCACTATGGCGACGACCATTTTAACTTTCAGTTAAAAGTTATCAGGTAACCTACTTAAACCTCCCGATAAAAATGTTATGGATAAATACATTTTATCTGCCAGCTACAAATATTTATCGGCCAGAAGATTAATATTTATACAGGAGTCATAAGACCGGCCCTTAGGTGAGTTACCAAGAGAATTTACAAAATATTTTAAAGGTTCCTACAAACAAAAAAGGTTGAGAATGATTGCTTTGTATTATAGTTTTAAGTTTTTTTTTTACAATTATTGGAAATCTTGATTAATGGGTGTGAAGGGGATGGGGGTTGGAAATGCCTCAGTGCCCCCGACCCCACCCATTGCTCGTCCCACCAAAGCGGAAGACGTAGTTTTGAAGTAAGCAGAGAAGGTGGTGGGAACATGTTATAGTCTCAAATGGTGTAAATAAACAATACAGAAACCCTGATGGTCGTCTTACGCCTACACGAAGAAATGCAAATACATCAAATAAGTCGAAATCTTTCCACTCCCGTGGTTGAGCGATTCAAGAAAAACCTACGTACTTCGTTTCCTTTCGTTGGTGTGGGTTGTCTGTTTGTAAGCCTTGTGCTGATAGATAGATACCCTTATCGTCGACGAGAGTACCTTGAATGAAATGTGTCGCCAGAGAGACGTGCCATTGCGTCAAACAGTTTTCGACAGTAAAACCAAGACTCGTGGTGTAATGAGCAACTAGCTAGCAGCGGTCACGGTGGCTCGCCGGAGCAAATGTCAACATGTTCGTGCTTACCTCACGTAGCCATTCACCGCGAGGTTATGTCAACAATGCAGTGGACGAAAGGGACGTGCCCGAACTAGTGCTGCAACATAAGTACCACTTCAACAAAAACCGTGTGCCAGTCCCACAAACAAAGATCATGGAGTTCAAATAAATCATTCTTTTTACTACTTATATAGTAAAAGTTTGGTAGGAAGAACACTATCTGACAGCTACAAAAGTTACTAAAACAATAATTGTAATATTTTCATACGTCAAAACATATTATCTACAACCGTCACGTTTGATAGATACTATTAATATCTACAAAATAATATTTATAATATAAAATAAATGATACGTAACTCCGCACGGACTTTCTCGTTCTATTGTTTGAAAATGGAGATATTTACTCAAAACTCGTAATATATGTGAAACGAAATAATATACACAACTAACCCAAGCGTAACTTGCACTATACTTAGGTAACACTTTTTTTTTCACTCCGGTTTTAAATTTTATATTTTTGTTTTTAAAGAATTAATGTCCTCATTTGTATGTTTGGACCGATAAAAAAAAATCAATATTGGGCTCACAAGGGCCAACACTTCATATTAAAATTTCAACTTCCGGTTAAAATTTTCGACATTTTATTAGGTGTTGCAAATCTTCATGCCACCGCATTGCTATTAAATTCCTCATTTATAAATTTTGACCAATAAAAAATGTAAATATTGACTATTGAGTCTAAAATGGATATAGATCATTGTTGTACAAACATTCCTCCTAAGTTAAAACAGTGTTCACATATATCCATAAATAAATTCATCTGATATTTCTGGTATATATTATTACTAATACACACATATGAAATAACATTAATAAAAAAGTAAAATTTTCTTTAAATTGAAAAGTGACATCTGGACACAGAAATCAAAACCGGGACCTTTGGATTAGTACACCGATACTCTAACCACTGAGCTATCCAGGAATAGTCCCATGCTCAGGGTTATTCTTCAAATATAGTTTAAGGCAGAGTCTGTGATGGACGCGTGGAAAATAAAATATTGATAAACCAGCCACAAAAAAATATCTGTTAATAATTTCTAAAAGTTCCTTCTAACCAGAATGATACTTTTGTAACCCACTCTTGACGAGGATTGTACATTCACCTTACACTGAAAGGTACACACACGGCCCTAGAATATATCATACATTCCTAAACGCCAGAAAGCAAGTGGGTTTATAACGTTACTGGGTCCAGAACTAGGAGAACAAACAGGGGAGGAGGAAAATACAAATGACGATACAATTTATTATGTGACCACCCTCTCCACTATTAAATGAAGTATATCCATTCACAACTATCCATTCTGCGCTCATATACCAGTCACCAGTTCGTTTCCTGGGCGTTCAGGTATTTAATGATCAACCAGAATGTGTTTTGTTTTCTTCAGAGGGGAAAAAATCAACATTTAAATTATGTTTACAAGTCTATATATGAATGTATAGGGTCATAACAAATATTGTTATCGTTATTCCAGTAAACACAAAACTAGTGTACTGTTAAAGGCGATGTCAATACTTAACCTAAGTGCAACATCGGATATCTCCCCAACAGTGGCAGCCCTCTTAAGGCGGGAGGGCAGGAGATGCGAGTTAGTGGCAATATTCTAACATCTGTCAGAGCAAAGGTTTGTTTGGCCAAAATAGATAGAATATTTTATCCAGTAGAAATATAGAGTTTAATATTCCTCACGTGGTGATATCAAGAGTTGTTGAATATCTGTCATGAGCATGGCGACATCACGCGAGAAACTTTTCAAATTAAGGTAAAACATTGTCATTAAATTTCAGGACATCAGTGATGGATATTAAGGAACTGAAGATGTCACCATGTGAAGAAAATGGAACTCTTTGTGTTTTTACTGGAGAAATATTTTATTTATTTTCTCCAAAAAAAAATGCTTTAACCTTTTCTCACGTTCCCTTAAAAGTTGAGTCTGTATGAGAGAGAATAGTTATCTTTCGAGGTAAACAAAGGTTTTGGATCGATTCCCATTAAATAACGTGTCAAATCGTCAAAATCCGATCGCAAAGTAAACCCCAAACGGAGCTGAACTGCCAACCTTGTCGCGCGACTTCCCCCAGCGGCCATGTTTACGGTGACAGCCTGTTCAGGGCGGATAGTTGAGCTTCTTACCGCTCCTACTTCCGACACTCGCCCTTTTGTCGGCAAACAAACTGACATCCTAGCTCGGGGGTCTCCAACCCGAGGTCTAGTGGCGGGCCGCATCGTAACCGGCTGAATCTCGCCAACATACACAAAAACGATAGCAGGTATTTAATTGTGAATAAAATGAGAAGTGCTAATTCGAACATGTGTGATCACATAATAAGCTAAATAAACGAGCGCAATTAAATTTACTAATGAATTAAAATCAGTTGGAGCGTTCATGGATTTTTCCAGTGGCAGCTTGTCACTTTTTCACATGGGAGGGCACAATATTGAAAATAAAAAATGATACAAATATATAAATTTAACTGTTATTTTTTGGTGACCTGGCGGTCTAGGGGTAAGGTGTCAGACTTCTGTGCTGGGGGTCCAGGGTTCAATCCCAGGCCCCGACACAGATTTATCTGATTACCAAACCCTTCCTTCACCTCTGACAAGAAGTGTATTAATCACAACTTGTGAATGTGTGGAATTCCCAGACCTACACCGTGGTTCGGATTCCACGTTAAGCTGTAGGTCCTCCATTTCATTTCACAATAACCCTACCATTACACGTTAGCGTAAGTGCGTATAGACCGAACGGGTAGTAAGACGCGGTGCTAATAATAATAAATGTTATTTATATTTTGTAATGCAAGTCCATTCTCCTTTCTGCAATAAAATTTGCTGAATTTATTTGGGTCTTTACTTCCTTTTGATGAACTAGAAACATTGAATCAAAAAGTTCATTTTTTAAATGGTTTTGTAGGTAACTTACCTTTAAATATATTTGATTATTTCAAATTCAATGCAAGAGCGGAGTCTAATTCGGCTGCAAAGTCAATTAAACTTAAGTAAATACCACGATTATTAGAAGTAGCCCTTCCATCATAAGCACGTAAAGATAATTCAAAAGCTTCACAAAATTTAATAAACCATATTAGGTGACGTATATATTAGTTCTTATAGTTTTTGTTGCAAATACGCATTACTTAAAATTGCGCCGAATTTATATGATTGAAACCATTTTAAATGTCATAATTAAAAAAACTGGAAAAAGTTTATTATAATTTATATATTTCCCTAGTTTATATAACTCATATATTATTATATTTTAGAATTGTTTGCATGTATAGCGTGGTGTTTGGGTAAGAGGGCACGTGGCCTTGTGCTCTTTAGGACAAGCCGCCACTGGATTTTTCCCACACAAGTCAAAACTTTCAGTTTTTCGGCTAAAGACATCAATTTTTACTACATAAGATTACTTTTTCTAGAAACTTCGTGGGCTGCAAAAAAGAAAAAGAGAGACATCGCGGGCCGCCAGTTGAAAACCCCTGTCCTGGCTGCACAAGTCAGGTAGGCCTATAGCTAGGTTTTCTTATAAATAACCATTTGGAAAGTCTTATTACCGAACAGGATCCTACTATATATCTATAGTACGATTCCGGTAAGAAAAAAGGTATTTAAAAAGTTATTCGTAAGAAAATGAGCTATAGCTATAGTAAAATTTTCATAGGAAGAGTCCAAAGAAGAGAAAAACATTTTTTATGGTCAACATTATTACATTTCACTATATAATTAGTGTTATTTTATAGGTATCGATGATCTACATCAAAAAAGGCAGAAAATAAATCTACTAAGTTTACTAGCGTTCAGATAAAACCCTTCCTATAAAAGTTGAACTATAAAGGGCATTTTTTGACAAGTCACCAAATCTACTCTGATGCATCCATTTGCCAAGCCATATGATCTGCAAGACCATATGTTGAGTTGTTGTCACTTTTGACTGTCAAAACTTTTACAACAAACAATTTGTTTTCTTCTAACAATTTATAAAATCTTCTCCTGGCTGTCGGTTATCAACACTCCTATGGCTAAATAGACTCCATTCACATGTATGAATAAATGCATGTGATAATATCATATGATGACGGATAAATAATGTATTTAAAGTTTATAAAAGTTCCTTCTTAATATAGAAAGTCTAGTATCCAGAAGAAAAAAAATCCTCTGAAAACTGCTTCAAGAATAGAAAACCCGTATCGATGACCACGCAGGTAATATTTTCTTGATTTGTGTCATTTTGGATTCATTTTCAGGCATTTTTGTTAAGTAAGTATATTTTTAAATACTGTCAATATTCTATGAATGTATACTCTTTTTTTAATCCATAATTGTCTGAATGAGAAGCTAATTTAGGCCATGAACTTTGTATCCTCTTTGCTTGTCTGGTTGTAAAATACACATTCTAGTGAGACTGCAACTAGACTGCAGAGGGTTGCGTTGGGAAGGGGTAGCTATTACTTCTGAAGGAGATATTGGTAGATAAATATTATATTTGGCAGAACACAAGAGTTTAGTTAAAGGCTTTTCATCGCATTTATTATTGTTGTTATTAGGTGTTCTGTCTTACAACAGGTCCATTGCCTCCTCCTTGAGCTCCCAAAATTTTCTTCTTTCCTTGAATGCATCCAATATATTAATCCTCCTTCCTAAGCTCCTTTTTCCCTCAACCTTTACTCCTTTGACGTCGTGCAGAAATATATATATCCAATAATTATTAAGTGAGTTTTATTAAGCAGTTTGCATCTATCACGAATTTTTGTTAATCATTTGTATATATAATTATTTGGTCATTTTACAGGCCTTTTTTCTCTAAATTTTTAGTTCCTCAAAGTCCAGGCCCTCGAAGAACTAATTAAATGCCGTCAGTTTTCAATGAAACGCTCTGTGTTTGTCCGTGCGCTGGTTGTTTATATATTGTCAGTATCGTCACCGGGCGATACGCCAGTGAGTTGTCGGCATCCTTGAAAGGCCGGACAGGTATTATCCGAGCTCGAGGCGGTTTGTACCCCGAGGGAGAGGAACCAGCACGTTACGTTACGTCGCGGAGGATCAGAATGCCAAGGTCGTTCCTCGCGACCTTCCTCCACAGGTAACCACACTGCCTACCAGGCTCTCAGAGTACACGCGGGTCTGATAAACTATAGAACTGTTGTGTGTCGGTAAATATACAGCCGAGGGCCTCTTCGCCTTGGTGTATTGTTGGAGGCACCTTATTTATGTAGCTGCGAGGGGAGAATTAGCAAAGAAACAAGATTTCTAGGGGCTCAAACCACCAAGTAAAAAGAGGGGTCCGGGAACCTTCTCTCAGTAAAGGTTTGAAAATTAGAGGATCTTAGAATCTATTTGAAGTGGTCCTCCTTCAGTAAATTTTTGAAAATTGGTAAGCTGAATAGAGTGGTCCTTCTTAGGTAATTAAAACCAAATTGGATGCCCCTAGAAGCTATTTGAAGTGGACGTCTTTTAGTAAACTTTTGAAAATTGAATCCCTCTAGAACAGAAATGTCAAACTCATTTGGTCATAAGGGCCGCATTTGTAAAAAAAATATGTATCGCCACTATTTTACTTAAACTAACTCAAAACTCAGTATCGTATTAATTTTTAAAAAAGTATGCCTCTATAAAAAAACCAATTATTCCATCCCCATTTTTCTATCAAAAAATTGTTACTTTTGCCCAAAGAAATGGTGCGAATATCGGGCTTTAAATCTTATGTCAAAGTCACTTTTTACACATGTTAACAAATCTGTGGACCTCGGCTGGGTTTGAGCCCGCGAATATAAGGTCCTGAGGCGAGCACTTTAGCCCAAGTCCAGAGAAATCAACTAAAATATGACCTAAAAAAATCACCAAATAACGACCTACCTAAATAAAAGTTTCCACGACTAGAGGATCATGGACATACTTTATTTGCACATGATTATCGACTGTGACGTGTCATCAAGATCCGGGCCCTGGTCATAACTAAGATTCACAGAACAACGAACATTAAAACCGCGAGTGTACATTAAATCCCAAGACAAGACATAACAAAGAGTCCGCACTTCCTCGTAGGCGGCCGGTCATAAATCGTCCTTCCCTTGCTATTCACGACAGGTCTGTAAACAGGCCCTTTGGGAATTGAGCTTTTTATTTTACGTGATATTTTTTCCAACACTTATTTCCCCTTTCTGTTTTATAATTTGCCCGTGCTAGCTATATATATATATATATATATAACAATGAGGTATTATTTAGGAATCAATCGATGTGTTACAAAAAATTGTTACTTTTGCCCAAAGAAATGGTGCGAATATCGGGCTTTAAATCTTATGTCAAAGTCACTTTTTACACATGTTAACAAATCTGTGGACCTCGGCTGGGTTTGAGCCCGCGAATATAAGGTCCTGAGGCGAGCACTTTAGCCCAAGTCCAGAGAAATCAACTAAAATATGACCTAAAAAAATCACCAAATAACGACCTACCTAAATAAAAGTTTCCACGACTAGAGGATCATGGACATACTTTATTTGCACATGATTATCGACTGTGACGTGTCATCAAGATCCGGGCCCTGGTCATAACTAAGATTCACAGAACAACGAACATTAAAACCGCGAGTGTACATTAAATCCCAAGACAAGACATAACAAAGAGTCCGCACTTCCTCGTAGGCGGCCGGTCATAAATCGTCCTTCCCTTGCTATTCACGACAGGTCTGTAAACAGGCCCTTTGGGAATTGAGCTTTTTATTTTACGTGATATTTTTTCCAACACTTATTTCCCCTTTCTGTTTTATAATTTGCCCGTGCTAGCTATATATATATATATATATATAACAATGAGGTATTATTTAGGAATCAATCGATGTGTTATGAAAAGATATAAAAAATATAAAACATAGCAAAGAGAGTTTTATTAGAAAATAAACAATCTTGGAAAATATGTATTCGTAACATTATTAATGATATCATAAAATGATAAGGTAAAACCTTTACAATAAGACAATCATATTAAAATCAAGACATATGTTACATTTAAAATTATCAGGCATTATGGATTCATTCAAGTCCACGTAGGGGAGACGACGCCTTCCTCTCATAACGCTGACCTGAGGATGATGTAGAATTACTCGAAACTGGTCCTCGAATGATCGTTACTCGCGCAGCATAACGACACAAGGAGAAAGGGAATTACTACTAAGAATTATCCATCTGTAAATCCCAACTTTTTATTATTAATATTAATTAATTCAATTCTCACAATTTTTGTGAAAACCTTTTCAAAAACTAGTTTTCTTTATTTTTATGTTTCAATCAAGTAGGCTATACAAAATAAATAAATATACATCATTATGATAATCAGTTTTAAGTTTATTTAAATATTAAATGAACAATATAAAAATTAAATTCATAACAACAATCTATTTAACCATTGTTTATGAGCCTGATAATCTTAAATGTAATATGTCTTATTTTTAATGTTTGTTTTACTGGTACAAAGGTTTGAATTATAATTATTGTGATAAAATCACTAATGTTTCATGTATAATTTCCAAGATTGTTTAATGTATCTTTCTTTAATGCCTTTTATAATTTATTCTATCTTTTAATAACACATTGATTGATTCATAAATACTATATTATCTCTACTTAATAAACTTTAAAATGTGTTTAAAAATAATTAGGTACATTTAAGGACGATGAAGGTAGAATTAGAATAAATGTGCACGCATTTGCGTGTAGGGAGGGCAAATGCCAGCCACGGGATAAGACCTCAAACCTTCGAGCTTTTCCATGTGACAGACGCTCGTGCACGGTACTGCGCATGCGTCAAGCCGCGCAGCCAGCAAACGGTCAGTGGTTTGACGAAATGAAGGGACAAACCCACCACCATCTTATTCTTCGTCGACGACGAACCGTGGCCGACAACACCCACATCTTCCTTCGAGGAGGATCTTTACACGACTGGCAGATTACAGGCGAGTGTGTGGTGGCCATTTCAGCAAATGAGGGTACACATCTTATAGATTTAACCTTTCCCATCCACATACCTTTTATTAGTAAATATTTTAGCACCGCGTCTTACTATCCGTTCGGGACGAAAACGCGTATGTACTAATTACGCTAGTGGTTTTACGGATGAGGAAGGTAATATTAATTTAAAGTGTACCCCGTTTGCGTAGAGGAGAGTGTAAAACCATTTTTGGGGGGGAAAAATACCTTCAGTAGGCCTACACCCGACAGAGATTCGATCCTCAATATTCCCGCCATGGGCAGTCTCTTCTGCTGTGGGAGTTGCGCGTTAGACCCCGCGGCCACTGAAGCGGGTCCTGTTGGTGTGAATATGAGGATAATCCTAATGGGTGTATTCAAATTGTCATTGGGAACTTTGTTTGCGGGCAGCATTGATTACATTTTATTATATTATTGGTGACCTGGGGGTCTATGGGTAAGGTGTCAGACTTCTTTGCTGGCGGCCGGGGTTCAATCCTCGGTCTAGGCAAAGATTTATCTGATTACCAAACCCTTCCTTCACCTCTGACAAGGCATCTTGTGAATGTGGGGAATGCCAGGCCTCCACCATGGTTCGGATTCCACGTTAAACTGTAGGTCCTTCATTTCATCTCACAATCATCCTACCATTACACATTAACTTAAGTGCGTATAACCCGAACGGGTAGTAAGACGCAATGCTAATAATAATAATATTATATTATTATCGATACTATGTAGGTGTGGATAATATATCAATGAGACAACTACAGATTACATGACCTGACGTAAGAATACGTGAACGTAGATACATCCACCCTTAAAGGTGTCGGTAAAGGTTCTTCCTATGCAAATTGGACTGTACGACAAACAAGATCCACCCGGCCATACACCTTGAGTTTGATTGGTCAAGATGGCCGGGTTGTTCCGCTCGAAACAATCAGATCCTTGTCATCTAATGGCAGTTATTAGCGGGGGGCACGAGTTGACCCCTGGACGAGGCCGATCGGGACAGCTGGCGGTGCCCAGTCAATAACACGTCACAGCTGGAGCGGTGGACAACCAGGGGACCGCGGCGCCGCCAAGTCTCAGCCCGAGAAGACATGCTGTCCTAGACTGCCGAGATATTGACAATCGGATGTTGCGCTTCTTAAATATCTGTCGAGGGTGTCCTGGAATTTAATGACAACTTTTTCTCTCCATTTAAAAAGTTTGTTGGTTAATTCCATTACGCTAATGACAAATATCAAATTGCTGTTAATAGCACCGTGTGAATAAAATTAAACTCTGTATAGAAGCAATATTCGATATTTTTTTAAATTCCCTGCCAGACTCCTCCACAACTGAGATTAACGACCGGAGAATTCAACACGACATCCTCCATCCACACCCGTTGGCACATTCCTTCTTCGCCAACAGACGGCGGCCGCTCGATTGCGGGATGAATTTTTAAAATTCCCTGCCAGACTCCTCCACAACTGAGATTAACGACCGGAGAATTCAACACGACATCCTCCATCCACACCAGTTGGCACATTCCTTCTTCGCCAACAGACGGCGTCCGCTCGATTGCGGGTCGAAACCGATGGAGTTTGGGGGCAAGACTAGAACTCCATACCGCGCCAAGCCCCAGAGTTTTTTACGGACACAGATCCTTCCTGTTCCCCTGTTCGACGCAGGATGCTATGCGCGTGCGTGCGTGTTCCCACAAACTCATTATCATCACAATGGAAGAAAGTTTTAATTGCGAGGTCGCCCCCACCACGCAACGAGGCACTTGGAAACCAAACTGAAACAAGCCCGAGTCGCGACTAACGATTAGCACCGCGCCTTACTACCTCTTCAGGCTACACGCTCATGTACTAATTACTATGCTAACGGGTTAGGGACGAGGAAGGTTGAATTTAGAGGAAGTGTATACACATTTTCGCGGAGGGAGAGTGGAAAACCATTTTAGAAAGAGCTCAGTACACCCGACCGGGATTCAAACCAGTTCTTTCTGTTAACGGCAGTTCAGTTTATTGCGAGAGTGACGCCTTAGACCATGCGACCACTGTAGCGGGTAATTCGAATATTGTGAGACAAAAACAAAGTAAGTAAGCTGTGTTTTCTTACCCCTCACGTAGTTTTACTCAAAAAAACATAATCAAAAATTTAAAACCTGATAGGAAGCCTCACCTTGGGGGAAAAACACTCACATTAGGAAATATGTCGAGCTCCGCGGTCTTTGGGTGACGTGCTCGTCTCAGGACTCGATGTTTGTGGGTTCAAACCCGGCCCAGGTAGACGGATTTTTCTTGAGCCATAGGAATCCGTAGCACAACTTTCTTTGGAGGAAATAAAGCCGTCTGTCCCGTGTCGATTATGGCACGTGATATACACCTGGAAGATATATGAAAATACCTTTCCCGGCAAAATTGGTAGGCCCTTTCGTTCTCGCTCTTAGAAATTCAGTGCGGAAGGCAATGGGGAACTAATTACCACACTTCCTGATCTCCCCTGATACGTGGGATTTCTACCAGATGGTGCAGGTAGTATTAACCAGACATCAAACCAATCTTCAGATGGTTGACTTGTGTGTGTGTGTGTGTGTGTGTAT